>CM043016.1:68311900-68347690 GCA_023690525.1 Holotrichia oblita | reverse complement strand
TTCTTTCCGACAGTTAGATATCAGAGTTTTTGCATAGATACCTACTAATTAATTATTAGGTAATTATAACATACGTGAATATAACTAACGACCCCATCTTACAACACAACAGTGTGCAAATAATATACAACATACATATATAGTGAATCTATAATGCAATAATAAGCTTCATTTTTAGTTAAGCAAACAACTTTAACGGCAATTTCCGAGCATACCAACAAGTGATAAAAATTCTTAAGATTTTTTAGCTAAAGTTATTAGAAATATCCAGCGAAGTTTTCTCGATACTGAAATATATACACGTACAGTGTAGTATTAGTATTTCTTTGTCCTATGCCAATTTTCATGTTTTTCGATGAATTGAAACATACTTTTCAAAATGAGGTTAAAAATGTCAACTTGACAGTGTAATACATGTTTAATGTAAGTAATATATGTATTTTTAAATGTGACAAATACATACACTACCGTCCTTAAGTTTAATCGCACTACATAAAACTGTGAATTTTCAATGAATATAAATAGACAAGCGCATTATACAAGAATGTAATAGTAAAACCAATAATTTGGGACATAAATACGTAATTTTGAATAAGTACGAAAACTATTTGCAGATTAGTTTAGAAAGAATTCAGTTTCTTAGAAATACGGCAATTTAGGTCATAAACAGTTGGGGTCCGTAATCCCTTAAGTAGATATTGGTTAATTTATAGTCCGGGTTAAATGAGAATTATTACCTGTATAATTAGGAAATACTCCCTCCATTTACATTTAAATATTTGGTTCTGTACTTATTTATTTCGATTGATTAGTTTGACGAACGTGATACTGTAAAGAAGTGTTGATATTAAATTGTGTTTTGAGTTATTTGTTGCCAAATGGCGAAGCGAAAGCAGTTAACCCTTTTGGAAAGATCACGGATGATAACTTTATATGAAATGAATCTTTCCAAACGAGAAATTGCACGACGATTGAAAGTTTCCGAATATTGCGTTGGACAAACAATTAAAAGAATGGAAGAAACTGGCCAACTTAATGATCGTAGACGCAGTGGACGGCCAAGGGCAACTTCAAACAATGAAGACAAGTATACTAGAGTGATGTGTTTGCGAAATCCACGACTTACGGCTCCTGAAATCGCCGCAGATTTTAATGTTCATCATCGGAAAACAATTGGCGTAACAACCGTTAAACGACGTTTAGCAGAAGCTGGGTTGAAAGGTCGCGTAGCCGCAAAGAAACCACGCCTTTCAGCCCAACATAAGCGAAAAAGACTTTCTTGGGCACACACCCATAAAAACTGGACAGTTGAACAGTGGAAAAAACGTTTATGGACTGATGAGTCCAAATTCGAAATTTTTAGTAATAAACGTCGCACATTTGTTCGCCATCGTGTGGGAGAAAGCCTGTTGGACGAGTGTGTTGTGAAGACAGTAAAACACGGTGGGGGTAATGTTATGGTCTGTGGATGTTTTGGGGCCTGTTCTGTTGGACAGTTAGTCCAAATTAGTGAAAAAATGACAAAAGATGTGCAGCTGGATATACTGCAGGAACACGGAATACCAGCAGAACTTGATATATAATAGGCAGAGGGTTCGTTTACCAACAGGACAACGGCCCCAAACACACCGCCAAGATAGTAAAGAACTATTTAGAACGACAATCAGAAGAAGCAATCCTGACATTAATGACCTGGCCACCTCAAAGTCCAGACTGTAACCCTATTGAGTTGTTATGGGATTATTTGGACTGTGATGTACGTAAAACTTTACCTACGAGCAAGGAGACTCTTTGGACTGCCTTACAAAATGCATGGAACAACGCCGAAAAAGACTACCTTGAAAAATTAATCCACCGCACGCCTCGCATTTGTAACGCCATCATTAAGCTGAAAGGAAGCTATTTTGACGAAAACAAAATATAATTTGTATAAGCAAGTAAATATTTAGAAATTTTATGTTTATTTTTTATATAGTTTTATTAGAATATGTAGTTTTTATTTAGTAAATATTTTTTTCTATAAAACTCAAGAATTTTATTTGTAGTAGTTTTATTTCATAGCAACACTATACTTTTATATGGTGCGATTAAACTTAAGGACGGTAGTGTATATATAATTAACAAAATCATACTAAAATAATTTTTATTAATATTTAGTAGGAGCTCCTTCTCTTGTTATAACTTCCGTTAATATGTTTGGTATTGATTCTATTAAATTTCTTGTTAATTCTACATTTTCTCACAACCCTTCCCAAAAATTTTCTACAGTTTCCCATAACCGGTCCTTATGTTGAGGATGAATATCAGGTCTATGTAATCTTTTAGTTAACAATCCCCAAATATTTTCTATTGGATTTAAATTCGGACTTCGTGATGGCCAAAGTAAGACTTCAATATTATTGTTACCAAACCATTGCTGTATTATATGTCCTGTATGCACTCGACAATTGCCATGTTGATATATGAAATTTTCATCTGGGTAAAATATATTAACAGAAGGTAACATAACATTATTGAGAACATTGAGATACTCTTGATGACTGTTTAAATTTGTATTAATATTCCAAATAACACCTAATTCGTAATAACTCATCCATGCCCAAACATTTACAGAGCACCGCCCTGCCCGATGCACATGATTTACGTATTCTTCATCGAATCTCGTGTTGCGAGGTCTATAAACTCTGATGCCTCCATCATGTGTCGATTGAAATATTTTTTCGTCGGTAAATATCACTCTCTTCCAAAATTCTAAATCACGGTAAATATAGTTTAGAGCAAATATTAAACGAGCCTGTTTATGTTCTCTTGTTAGAAGCCTTTTTTTGGCAGCAGCACAATTTTGCAATCCACTTGCCTTTAGCCTATGAGAAGCAGGGGAAAAGGAACCTGGAAAATGCGTTTCGAAAACAGCTTTTCTAGCAGAATCAAATGGGTTTTCGCGTAAATAATTTATAAGATAATTATCTTCATTGTCATCAGAAACTCTTTTTCTGCCAGAACCATTTCTTCTTAATATGGTACCTTCTTCTTCCCAACGATATTTAATTCTCAAAACCGTAGATTTATTTATATGATGGTGTTCAGCAACAGCTCTAATAGACCATCCCTCTTCCAGTTTAGTTAATATCTGGGCTTTCTCAAATAACTTAAATGTCTATTCATATTCGAAAAGCACCGGGATGTTGCTTTTTAACTGACAAGACAAATATTAACAATTTTTTAAAAATTATATAGCAGAGAGATAGTGACAATTATATATAATAAAATTTTGACAAATTGTAGATGACAGATTACATCCAAATCACATAGCTGTAAAAAGTGTACGCAATTTTATTGCAAGCGAGTGTACTTAATCATTAAATTTAGTTAGGTACTCAATAAATCTGGTTTCGACTAAATGGCGAATCTGCGTGATTTTTTAACTTTTCCAAATAAATGGGTTAGAAGAAAAGAGGCAATCGAATAGTCCGTTTAGTCATTAGATATTAGTCTGTTAATTTTTTTTTATGGATTTATTTAAAATCAAGAGTGTAATGAATATGGGTCGATAACCCCAGGGGTTAGGTGGCTGACTATCGTTGTGGAAAAACGATAGAAGCCGGGTTTCAATTCTCTGGAGAGACGGTGACATTTTTATCGGAGGATTGAAATCCGAATCGACTTACCATTCGCGGTTGGGAGCAAAGTGTCAATAACGCCGAGAAGGGGTAAGAGGTACGAAAATTCGCTAAGAAGTGGGATCGCGTATGAGTATGACCCCACTTCTTAGTGAATTTTCGTACCTCTTACACGTTCCCGGCGTTATTTATCCTATTTCTCAAAACGACCAGTAGAGATATGTAATACAAATGTACCGAAAGGTTTAACAGAGCTGTTAAATCGCGTAATGTGGACACAGCTTGGACTGAATATCCATGAACTAATACAAATTACACAAGAAATACATAACACCCTTAGAAAACTGTTTTAAAATTTATTGTAATTTATATTATTTTTTTTCCATTGCTCGACCCTGTATATTTAATTATTAAAAAAAAATTAAATAATTCTGGGATTTTCATCAAAATTGTTTGTGTTCTTAAAAATAAATTTGTGCGTTAGTTTGAAGGTGACAAAGAACTTTGCTCACCCTGAAGAAACTCTAAAAATTGAAAAATGTATAGGTCATTTCATTAAAAAAGAATCATTACTCGCAGGTGATTAAGCCTGTATATTAAATCATTAGCGCAAAATCCGGTAAATTTAATTCAAAAATGGACTTGTCTGGAGAACTTCCATCAAAGTTGATTGTTTAACTTAAATTACTGACTGTTACTTTGTAGGTTGCGATAAACCGTTGTTATGCACGTTTGTGTACATAGATGCTTGTATTACACAAAATTTCGAAAATATTTTATAAAAAGATTTAGATCTTACTATATTAACATAAATTTCTAGTGGATCGTGTTCGGCAACAATATTTTTAAGAGATAGGTATGTATATGTAATTTTTAAATAAATGCTTATTATGAGTTGCTTGCTTAATATTATCGTAGTATTTTATTTGAGCTATTACAAAGTGATGTTTGCAAGACCAAGGATGAAAGGAAAAACTGGCGCATCTATTCATAATAACAAATCATATCAATAATATATTTAAAAGAATTTAAAGTCCGATTCACATTCTATTTATAAAATTTCAATATTTCTACAATATTTGAAAGTATCGTTTTCTCAAAGAATCTTGAATTTCTTATACTCACCGTAAGCATTTCAAAACTAAAATTTTAGGTACAAGATGAATAACGCATTTAATCCTTCCTCGTGGCACATCCATCCATCCGCATTACATGTTGTGATAGATGGTAAAACCTTGCAGACAAAATAATCCGTTATTTATGCTTTGTGGCTGTGTTGACTTTGCTCAGATAATCCTTTGTACTTACGTAGTTTCGTACATACTAGTCTAAAAATATGTAGCTATTGCTGTTCTTTTATTTATGAATTTTTTTACTGTTATATTTTTTTTCAAAGGCTGGAATAGTTTTACATTCACTGTCATTAATTTTGCTATTAAAAAATTTTGACAAAACTGATAAAAATATACTACATACATAATATATGATATACTTTTAATAAATTTAACCAGGTATATGTATAATTATTAGATTTAAAATACTAAAAATCAATGACATAAAATTAACTAAAAATTATACTGTAAATATACCTGGATAGATAATTCAACAGCAAATGACCTAGTTCAGTAATCAGCGTTTACTCACTAACAGGCTTTACCAATAGGTAGGTATCATTGAAAACAATGAAACAATACACCTTATTTTTGCAGTTTAATTTATTTAATTTACCATTATGTTGAAATTCGTGTCAAACGAACAACAAACGGCAACCTCGAAACACAGACATTTCAAAATTACTATTTACATTAAGAAATTACTGAAATTCGTTAAAGAGGGTTCCATTTTCAATAGGCCTGGTCTTATTTGTATTATACAGACGGGGGCATTAGTGCGACGGAGTCCAATTACTCCTGTATTAAGAGAAATGGGAAAATGTTATTAATATAAAACTTGAGGCGCATGGGAAGCTATAACCTAAAAATATCTTTAACTATACAGGATGACAAATAAATACAGGGTAAACTAAACTTACTTTATTTTAAATGAAACACCCTGTATGTTTTTACTGTTTTCGATTCTTCTAGGACATACCTTTATTATAATATAGGGTTTTGCCATGTTATGCAGTTTACTTTAGAAGATGCGCAGTTTTGCATTAATTTAATAACAAAGTTGTCGCCTCCTACCGTAATACAGCTTCGACATAAAATAATTCATTTGCGCTAAAAACATTTCTAATATGATCACCGTTCATCAGAAATTATTCATTTATCGGAGTATTCAATATTTATATTCAGGGCAAGTCATAACTAGGAATGTTTATTTTCTCACCTATTTCAAACGGAACAGCTTGTATGTTATTATTGCAGTAAACTCCTCTCTTCACGAACTTTATTATTTATTAAGCATTCGCTATAGCTAAATGTGTTAGTTTTTGAGTTATTTGCGTTTCTATAAGTCGAAAACATGATTTTAAATAAAAACGGGTTTGATTTTATGTAATTGGTTCACCGTCAAGATATTAAGCAAATATTGATGCTGAGCTAAAATATAATAAAATACCGATAGAACTACGGTTGCAGTTTGTTTACGATGGAAATAGCAGCAAAAAGATTCTTAAGTATTATCTGAGACAGAATCGAATGAGTCCATAAATTCGCGAGCAGGCTATAATATTAACTAGGCTGAAGTTATGACATGACAGAATAATTTTATTGCTGTTTGTATCGGTTAAAACTGAATTTTTCTCGAGTAGTATTGATTCGATTGGTTTTTGTATTGGGAGGAAGCAATAAGAATGTTTTACTCCCAAGAAGATGTCATCATCTGCAATTCTCTAGTAGACGACAACCAAGAACCGAAGCTTTTGCAATTTTCTTGGATCGGTTTTATCGGACTGGAACTGTGCATTATGAAAAATCTAAATAAACTAATGCCGTTTAAATAACAGAATATGAATTTTATGTACTTCTTAGTTATACTGAGAATCCGAATATTAGTACGAAAGACTTGTCAATAGATTTAGAACAATAAACATCGGTATCACCACACACCACAACTTTGATTAATTATTCGAGACGCGTGTTTCGAAAACGCATGGGTTCTCATCATCAACCGAATACCGAATGAATCAATCCATTCATTCGGTATTCGGTTGATGATGAGAATCCATGCGTTTTCGAAATAAATAATTCTGTAATTTGTTCCTAATTTAGTTTTTATTTTTTCAAGTTTCATAATTAAATATGATCTTATTAATTTTAGATTTAGATTTAGATTTAAAAGAGGGTGATATTGCACTGCGACCTGTTGATCTATTGTGCCCCCTTGCGTGAGCTGTAGGCTGCTGGGGCTATACCCGCTCCTAAAGCTCCCCATCCAGTCCAAGAGCTTTGATAAACTGCATTAGCTGTGATGGTTTCAGAGAAGGTATATCTTCTTCGGATCTTATTAATACGTTGTGTTTACTATTTTACGTCATTTTCCCATTTCAACAACTTATAATTCTGTTATGAGAGCATCCGGGTTTTGATCGCGTCATAGTAAAGTACATAATATATACAATACAAAATAAAATAAAACAAAAATGAAAATGAAAAATACAAAAAATATATAGGTATACAACTTACTCAAACTAGACGTTTTGCCACTAATGGAAGTGGCTTCTTTAGGAGCAAAACTAGGTGAGGGGCGTCTGAAGGTCACGGTAACTCGACGTGTCAACCATGCTAGAGGCGAAAAACTTCTGACAAGGAGAATGTGGACGGGTGGGGGTATATATACTACTGTGCAGGGAAATGGAACGGTGAGTGCGGAACAGTGAGCACGGGTCGAAGAAGCGGAAAGGACGGGTTTCCAAATACTGCAGAGTGGATAACCAATATCACGATTGAGATTTTGGGGATGTCTCTGGATCTCGATAGGTTCCCTTACGTTTCGTGGAAAATAGCGATGAGACTTGCTTACAACAGATACTTGATCAAAACAAATTTTATGGCTCGTATCAATAAAGTGTCTGGCTAAGGCTGAGTGTGTTGAAGAATGTGACTTAACGTACCGTTGGTGTTCTTTGATTCTAGTTTCCCAGCAAACAGAAAAACGTGAAAAGCACGTAATATTTTGGTTATATTGCAACCAAAAGACGTGTTTTTGGCACGTGTATGTAACGAGATTTGTACGTTGAAATGTCACACTTTTAGGACGTGTTTTGAGGACGTGAATAAAACGTATCTTAAGACGGTCTTATTACGTTCTACCAGGACGGCATAAATACGTAATTCAAGACGTAATTAAAGCGAATATTAAAGCCTCATTTATACATGCTAGTCAACTCGGCCGAGTGATAGACTACCAAGCCATCAGCACTCATATAATACGTGTAAACATTCACTGGTGCTAGCTTGAACTAGCACCAGTGAATGTTTACACGTATTATTTGAGTGTTAGTGGCTTGCTAGTCAATCACCTGGGCCGAGTTGACTTAGCATGTATAAATGAGGCTTAACAGCATGTTTATTATACCGTATTACTAGGACCTAATACCTACTGTTGCTTTAATAAATTATGCAAGTTAATGAAGTACATATCTATTAAAAAAAACTGGAAAACATATGTATATAGTTTGCACGGCCATCTTGTTATGTTTATGATATTTCCACAGAACGAGCGGGTTACTATTAGAGGTTATGAAAACCACCCCTCATATATCTAATCCCAAACAAATCCAAGAACGTTCTTTAATAAACTACCAATACATAGTATACATATGTATGTATTTGTTACATATACACACAATATTAATACTGTATTTAACATCTACATTCTTTAATTCTCAGCACTCCCAATTTACAGCAATCACGTCTAAAGATAAACACTGACAGTAAAAGAGAAATGGCCGTTGGCCCGTATATGACTCGAGCGATGGCGCGTAATTCAATTTTATTTTCTATGCAATATTACATCACTGTTTATCAACAGTTCCAGATTTATTAAAATAAAATCATGAAGCATGATTATTACTAGTTATAGAATAGTAGGTATCGTAGAACACAAATAATAAAAATTTTAAAGTGTATTTATATTTGGGAGCTTTTCGGGTTAAATTTGACGTATAGAAGACGTCCTTTTAGTACCTAAGTTGCCATATATATATGATGTATGTAAAATTGTTGTTCTATATATCTCAATTTCGGATTTAAAAATCTTTAATTCTCCTCAATAATTTTAGTTTGCGCAAAAGTTATTGAAAATATGTTCTCTACATTAAATACTTTATATATTCATTAGATCGCCAAAAAACTCGTTATAATAAACCAAAATATAACGTGAATAACACGAGCTCGTTTGAGTTCTGTTCGCTGGGTTGAATACAACGTCCACTTTCGCCAATGTACACTGAGCCACAGTCACAGGGAATTTTGTAAATGTCTTTATGGGAGAGAGCAGGGCGAGTGTCCTTGGGCGAAGGAAGGATTTGGGAGATCTTGTTTAAAGGTTTAAAGATGGGTTGGATATTTTGCTTACAAAGAATTCTACCAATGTGATCTGTAACGCCATGGATGTAGGGGAGAACGATGGTACTTAGCTGATTACTAGATTCTGGTGCTGCCTTAGGAGATCGTGGATGAGTGTACCATCTTTGGCAAATTAAATGCGAATTTTTCAGCGAGGAATTTCCATTTACTAAATAAAGGCTATACTTTGAAGCAAATTTAATTTATCTAAAAGTGAGTACTGCTTTGATAAACTTCTTTAGAGTAATTAAATTCACTTTAAAGCAAAGCCTTTATTTACAAAATCAACATTCCCGGATAAAAAAATCGCATTTAAATTGCCAAAGATGGTACCTATTTATGACCCTTTGTATGTTGCCGGAGTTATAGCTATTCTGTAGAAAAGCAGTTTTCACATGTTTCAATTCTTTGTCGATGTTTTCTGGTTGGGAAATTAAGATCGCGCGATGTACTAGAGAGCCGATGACCAATTGCTTTTGTGCTGGGTTATGATGTGAGCTGGCATAAAGATATCGGTCGGTATGTGTGGGTTTCCTGTACACGGAGTGACCTAAACGACCATTTGGTAGACGAATAATTAATGCATCAAGGTAGAGAACCGTTATTTTCAATCTACATAGTGAACTTGATGTTGGGGTGTTGGCTATTGAGGAAATCCAAGAAAGTAGGTAGAGTGTTTTTACCATGTGGCCAGATAATGAAGGTGTCATCCACGTATCTTAACCAAGTTTTGAGTTTTAAATTCGCATGTTCCAAAGCAGTGGTCTCAAATGCCTATCCATGAAGATATTAGCTACAACCGGAAAAGTGGGGATCCCATAGCGGCGCCGGAGGTTTGATGATAGTATATTGCCTGGAAGGTAAAGTACGTTGAAGTAAGGCATTTTGCGACTAACTTGCTTAAGTCTGGGGATTGGTTGTCCTGGATCAATAATTGGTAGATTACAGCGACGAAATCAGCGACAGGCACTTTTGTGAAGAGTGAGGTAACATCAAAACTGACAAGATTTTCGGGTTCGATAGAGATTTCAGAAATGAGTTTAACAAAGTACGATGAATTTAGAATGTGAGAAGGAGCAATAATAAAATACAGGTGTTCCGTTTGAAATAAGTGAGAAAATGAATTATGACTCACCCTATATATAAATATTGAATACTCCAATAAATAAATAGTTTCTGAAGAACGTTGATCATATTATATCATCTATATTATAATAAAGGTAAGCCCTAGAAAAATAGTAAACAGTAAAAATATACAGGGTTTTCCATTTAAAATTATGTAAGATTAGTTTACCCTGTCTTTATTTGTCACCCTGTATAGTTAAAAATATTTTTAAGTTATAGTTTACCATGCGTTTCAACTTTTATATCAATAACATTTTCTCATTTCTCTTATAATACAGGAGTAATTGGACTTCCTCGCACTAATGCGTCGCCCTGTATGTAAGATTAGTGACGGCGCATCGCACAGATATAAGACGTGCTTAGGGCCTTAAAAAATACATGAAAGCGTTATCCAATTTACTACTCCTTCAAATTCGCATTTAAAGTTTTGCACGTTTCTTGAAATGAACAGGAAAATTACAGGTGCGTATAGTGGCGAATTTTCACATACACCCAAGGCGCGGACCTATAATGCCTACTGTAGTTGTATCGAAAATATTTAGATGGAAACTTTAAAATTGAATACACGTTCTAGGGCCTTTCAGTGCTTAATCAGCCATTGTGCTAAAGACTGTTTTGTAGAATTGAGATGCTACATTTCACGTTGCAAATTACTCATACCAAAATTATTAACATATGGATAATACCACAACAGAAAACAAAAACCAACTCAACAACTTAAGTAAGTGATCACAAGCGCAAAGTATGCTTTAACAGACAACATGGAAATGGTACATAATGGGTTTTCACAAAAGTCATAGATTCCCCGGTATTAGTTTCCAATTTGTGACCATTTTCAGTACTACTTTTTTTACATTCATCCTTTTTCTTCTCCCAACAGTTAGCTAACTTTCTTTTAAATTTTAGTAAAACAACTGCATTAACAACTGCATATAAAAAAAATAAAACCATTTGTAGTAATGAATTTGTAAAGACAAAATTCTCTAGATCCATATAAAAATCAAGAAACAAAAGATTAATACTTTTTAAAATAATTTATTAGATGGATAGGATTATGATAATACTACTGTGGAATACTTTTGATTTGAAGTAAATAATCATTAATTATTAATCAAACTAGTACATTTCATATACGTTTACTAATTGGTCTGTTTCAGTGAACACTGCCAGCTTTAATTATCTTTATAATCTCTTGTACAGCTTCAGAAAAATTTGCTACAACTGCTGGTTTAGTCTCAATCTTATGTTCATCACCTTCTCGATATTTCCCAGTCTTCACTAAAATTCCTTTCATACCAATAGCAATAGCACCTTTAATATCATCCAGTATATCATCGCCAATCATGACTGCTTCCTCAGGTTTAATATCACCGAGAGCCGACTTGAAAAATCCTGAATTTGGTTTACCAACTAATTCAGCTTTACAGTTAGCAGAATATTCAAGACCTTTAATAAAGCATCCTGGTCCTAATGCCAACCCATCTTCTCTTCTATAATATCTACCAGCGTGTATTGCTATTAGATGTGCACCATCTAATAAACATCGAAATGCTTCGTTTAATTTTTCGTAATGAAATTCAGATGGCGCAAGACCAATTACAACAGCATTCGGTTTGTCATCTTTGCATACCAAGTCTTCGAAATCTTCCATTGCCTCTGGAGATAATAAGAATAGTGGTTTCAATTTCCTTTCTATAATTAAGCTCCTCGCAGCTCCTAAAGAACTATGTATCTCATCACGTTCTAATTGGAAACCTAATTTAGTTAAACGTTCATGTAAAAATCTCTTACATTCCTTGGTTGTGTTTGTTACAAATTTTATAGCAACCTTTATCTTTCGTAAACTGAGTAAAGCTTCTACAGCACCTGCAATTACTTGATTTTCTATGTGTAATGTGCCACTAAGATCTATTAATACGGCTCGAATCATTGTAAACTGAAAATGAAATCAAATGCCAAATGTAAAAGATAGGTTATATGTCATTGATAGGTGTTCCAAAATATAAATATAGAACTGTCACATTTAGTATTTTTAATTCATAAGATGTGTTCAGTCAAGCAGCGATTCTGAATACTTAACATTAAAAAATGTTTAAAATTTCTAAATTATGATGGATTTAAAATTACTTATTAAGTACGTTGGATACGTAACATTTTGTACATCTTTAATATAAAAGGAATCAACATTACTAAATCGCGTTTTCTTTTCTTTTGGTTCACTGATTGGTTAGCGTCTTCTATTACATTTTATCTGTGAATAAAGCCAAGTTCCCATTTTGCTAAAACATTGAGCTAAAATGTGATTGGTTGAAAATATTTGAATATATAATATATTTTTCTAAACATTTATATAGTTTTATTTTATTATTTTAATAAATTTTTGCAAAATAATTTTAACGAAAGTCGCGCACATCAAAACCCTTTGAACAATTTTTCAAATTCGCAATATTACCGCTTAGTGTCTAAGGCACATATGTTTAATCGGTGACAAATATCCAGTTTACAGGATTTAAAACGCTTATTGGAATACATTCTGGATATCAGGAGAATAAGGTTGTCCTAGAAATGATACAATGCATACGTTACAATTACTAATTAAAATTGTCTTTCCTTCGATTTGGGAAAATCTTCAAATCATTCTAATGATCAGCAAATTTTAAAAGAACATACCGACCAGATAGGTACCTACAATAAATTTTTGCTGATTACTAGCATACACCAAGATACTACTACGACAGAGGAAAATAAGAGATTATTGATAAATTTTCTTCTATTTCAATGTTTGTGGTTTACTTAACATAACACAAACTTATAGAAATGTCCTATAAGTATCTGTATTATATCTAGAAAATCTTGACTGAACTAAACGTGGAACAGCATACGAATAATGCAGACATTTTATTAATTTACAGAAGATTTATGTGTACCTTTTAATTTTATTTGAAAATGATCAAAAATTAAAATTTATTATTGAGTTTATATATTTTAAAGTACGTAATTACTATAATAAAAACTTTTTTATTTTGTCCTATTCGTTGACCGTGTTTGGTATAATTTTCTTTTGTAATCATTACCCAATAAATTACAAAAGAATAATAAAAACTATTAATGCACATAAAAATTGAAGATTTAGTTGCCCTATCTTTATAGTAGCTTTTTTGTTTAACTATTACACTATTACCTGCTATATAACACAACAAACCTTTAAGAGAAACAGATATAAGGGCTAATCTACTCTTTTCAATCTCTGTAACAGTGGTTGGCCTACCAGTTTACGCATAATTAACCACTGTTAAAGTTTGAAAAACCACATAGAGTGGGGAGGTCTATATAATAGAAAACATCCCTGTATTGGCGAAACAGTATTTTTTCGAAGATGTATTACTATTAGTGAAATAATTTAGATTTATGCGTAAAATATCTTCGAGTATAAACACGCGAAACTACACCGAAAGTTTAATTAAGAAATGACGTCTTCAAATTTGAGTTCTAGTGATGACGATTCTCGAAAACTTTTAAATTTCAGTATAGAGCACATATTAAATAAAGCGGGAAATCAAGAACCACCGACAAAAACGGAACAAGAAACCGGCGATCTTACTACAGGAAGTTTATCTTATATACCATTTCCTTGGTTACATTGCACTAGATACTGCCCACCAAAAATACCAAGTAAGTGTAGTTAATGACATTATTTTCACCAGCCACGGATGTTAACGAATAATTTTATTCGATTATTAAAATAACTCGACTAATTTGAGTGATACTGGAGATAGTATTCGTTAAATATCGCTTATAAAAAAAACAGTAATCGCTGTATTTTACCATTTTTAAGAATTACTAATTAAAAAATTACTTTTTACTAACGCTAATGATTCTTCAGTTATAATAATTATTTTTATAGATATTCTTATTAAATGCTTATACCTCGTTATTATGACTCGTTGTCTACTAGCGAATGATTAACAATGAATGAATGATTTAATCGTTTACTAATTCATTTAATTAACAGAATTATTTGATTTCGCCTATCACTAACGCTGCAGAGAATGTATAGATCTAGAATTAATTACACAGACATAAGATATCTTGTTAAGTATTAAATAACAAAAATACTCCAGAAAAAAAGACACACTAGATAAGCTATTATGAAAATGAAAAATCAAATAAAAGCAAAAATGTAAGCAAAACCGAAGAAAGAAAAACACAAATCAATAATGTTCACTAATTAGAAAGCATAAACAGCGTTTAAAGTTATAATCGATATTTTCACAATACACAAACTTTATAAGTATATCCTCATTAATATCGTAGAATGGCAATAAACTATTGTTTTAATTTGCTTGAATGATAAATAATTAAAAAAAAAGAAACATCTAGGAACTAATTAATATAAAATTACCACCAATCGCAAAACATCACAGAAAAAGTCGTGTGGTGTGTATGTGGCGACCGATGCTTTCTATATTGGAAATATAATACTTAGGGATGAAAAGTTTCTACATATAAATTGAGAAAATGTACAGAAAAATACATATACGGACTTACTATTGTTGATTATCTCCTACGCTTAATTATATTTTAGCATAAAGAATAGTTACTGAGCGGTACGCTTGCACAAGTCGACTTGCGCAAGTAATCTTGAACATGTAAATGATAAAACTTGTACAAATCTGATGCTTGCGCAACTAACTTGAGGCTTGATAAAATGCTATCAAGTATACTTGTGCAAGTGTTGTTTGCGCAAGGCGACTTGAGCGTGTATGGGACAAACTGGTACAAGTCTATACTGTGGAGACTGTTTGTGTTATGTGTATTACAGATTGTGAGATCTATAAAATGCCGAGTGAAGTGTTACAACGTAGGGATCGTGACATATCTTGGAAGACTTCATCGAAATATACAGTCATGAAGATATATTTTTAACTCACTTACGGCCGTTTCTACCGTTTCCCTAGTTAAATCAAGTTAAGTTATAATTATTCAATTAAATCTTAGTTAAATCGAAATTTTAGTTGCACGGAGATCTTAACAAAAGATTAAAATGTAAATCAATAGTTAAATCTTTTGCAACTAAAAATTGCTATGTAACTAAGATTTAATTTTAATGATAATTTAACTTGATTTAACTAGGGACAACGGACAAACGGACGTTAATAAAATTCATATTATGAGAGTACACTTTCTTTACTGTAACCATTTTTTACACTACATACTAGGTTTTTTCCGCTGTTTTTTAAGTATAAAAACACACGTAATTGTAACTAGAGCATCTTCGTCATCACTCGAAGACATATTTTATTGGTTTAATTATTGTTCGACTTCTACCTATGCCAGTCGACTTGTACAAGTAATACCGTGCAAAGCCGCAGTAGTGTGTAAGGGCGCCTTTAGAAAAACGTTTTTGTATGATAGGCAAAGTTATTACATGCTTTAGAACTCTATTGACTATTCACATTAAAAAATATATATAAATGATCTCACTTAGAAAAAAATATCTAAAAATATAGAATTCTTTTCCAAAACCAGGACAAATAAGAAAAATTCTTATTCTAAAGTTACAAAATGTAAACAAAGAAAAATGTCTTATTATTAACTTAACAAAAATATAAACTAAGTAAAAATGTTTCTTTTCCTTTCCAATTTTAACATCACAGTTTTTACTTTTGCAGATTATCTTTAAAAATATCGACCTCTTCTTATGTTATATGTTATTTTAATACCTTCTCAATATCAATAAAATTAACATGCGTTGTTTATCTGATAGTGTCACAGTTGAGACTTTTATTTTGTCTTAAAAACTATGTAAATGTCTTAAGCGTCAGAAATCGAAATTTACCAATAAAATATTGTATTCTCCTTTTTGTAGCAAACAGATATAGAGTTATCTTAAATAAAATTGAACAAAGTCGTCTATTGAGTGATTAAACGATGACTTAGATTAACGACCGCACTCACTCTTTTATTCCTCATCCACAATGTTGTTTTTGAAAACTGACAGAGAACTATGTATACATGGCTTTAATGCTTTTTTTGTATTTTCTCCATTTTCTTCTACATCAGAATTTTCAGCTTCATTTCTGTCTTCTATCCCAATTTCGCCGTTATTGTTTAAGTGTTCATATCTTATATTGACTCATTGGGTTTATTTTGAATATTGTTTGCTTATATTTCTTTAGAATTCGATCTTGAATATTGTTTCGTTCCTGTTACTTAAGATAGTGTCGATTGTGACGTGCTTTTCTTCGTTTGTCATACTTTTAAAAATTCCCCGAGGATTAAATTGATTAATTCCTGTTGTTCTAAAATCCCTTTCTATTATTTTCTTTACGTATGCTTTAATCTTTGTAATTAAAAAGTTAGGGGAAAACGCTTATCCTAATACTTATTGACGACTGTTTCTATCAATATAGATCTTTAAGTTTCATCAACATCTAAAAGCTTAGCTAAGTGCGTTGAATTTGAAGGCATCAAAGCAAATCTAACGTTTAGTCTCTGATAAGCGTGGTCACCTGAACAAAATAGTGACCACCTGTTTTGATGGCTTCACAGAATTGCCATACTTCAAAAAAAAATGCAGATAAAGTTGTAATCGCTTAACAAAGTTGCCAAATTATATAATAAGTGAATTGATTCTATGCCTACATTGTTTATAGGCATTTTCCTTTAGACGTTGAAAATCTGTATGTACTATCATTTTAAAATTAAATGCGAATTTTTTTGTAAGTATTTATAAAATATCAAGCCTTCTGCTTCGAAACCAATTTAATTACTTCGACGAAGTTCATTTAACTTGAACAAGGTGGCATATATGAATTACATACAGTAAATATTACTATAATAAGAAGTAACAACTCAATCTTATTGTGGTGTTAGCCTCGTACAAAAATTAGGGGCTGGACATCTACGCAACATTAACACAGGTAGTAGATGTGTTGATAACTGCCATGACCCGAAAAGTTAAATGCAGTAGCAATGTATGCGCACTTTAGAAACTTACTGTATAGCAGTACGATTTAGTGCAAGTGAAGTTGAAAAATTGATTGGTTCATTGATTACGCCTGTCACTATATTTTAAGATTTGGAAACAAATGTTTTTTTAATAGAATCAGAAAAACTTGTGTGTGTGGTTATTAAAACTATGTGTATATTATGTACCTATCTGTTTAATAAATAAAAATCATTTTAGGAAATCAACGACGTGACGCTCCACAAAAGAGACAGCTTGGGCGACATCCCAGAATACCTTTCACGACGCATCAACTAACAGTACTGGAAAATAAATTTAAAAAGAGCCCGTACTTGAGCAGTCAAGAAGTCAAAGAATTGTCGAAAAATTTAGATCTAGCGGATATTAGAGTAACTAAAAATTACCTAGTTCAATGTTAGCGATGATCACTATAGAACATTCTTATAGGTAAAGATATGGTTTCAAAATAGACGAGCACGTGAAAGGCGAGAAAAATTACTTTTGCGAGAAGATAGAAATAATGAACGAAATTTATCCCTGGTGGTTGGTGTTCCTACTATTGCGCCTTCTTCGCCACATATTTTGCCTAGAATATCAACAGTAAAGGACATTAATAAACGTATCGCATATGATTCGCTACCAAGTACGGAAACACGGAGTGTTGATGATTTTCTATGATTTACAGTTTATCAAATAACTTATTTATTGTACATAGTGTATATTATTGTTATAAATATATTTATAAATACGACGCCTTATTAATTGCATGGCTGAAATAGTCAATTCTTCGATATCTTGGTTAATAATAGAGGTGCCTGAATCTTTTTTTTATGTATCTAGTTTTCTCAAGATCTACAGACCTGCCAATTATACAGAATGTCTCCTATGCTCTCAGACTCAGAGGACACTAAATTTTTTTTTCAACTGTTAATCTCAGAATTTCACGTCAGACACCGATTTGTAGTATGAACTGTTTGCATCGAAGCTTGTTTAATTTGACGAAGAAAACTTGAAGAATCTCTATTAATTCAAAAGGAACACCCTGCATAATGTTAGTAAAATTCCCAAATATTCTACAACTTTCATATTGCTGTTTCTGTACATGTTTTCTAAAATGATCAATTATCCAGATATAAAACATAAAAAACGGATACTATCGATTCTTTTTCCATGCTCAATCACAAAAGTGCAGTTTTATATATCCAAGTTTGATGAAAATAATTAGTGGTTCTCGTAGTAAGAGTGAAACGTATTTTTTTAAAATTTCCTCACCAAGATCTTGAACACTCACTGTTTTGCCTGAAACTGATGTTTGGATTTTTCACAATTGAGGTCACAATACTGATTTGACTATTCCCTTTGCTAGCTTCATGTGTTCTGCTAGCTTACTGATAACTAGCATTTGTGTGGCCTTTTAAGTCTCTCCTTTAACTTTTCAAAACTGTCAGTATGTATAAGTATGCGCTGCACCATATTTATTAACGTTTCTTACCTGTCTTCTTAAACTAAGCAAGCAACTGAGCAAAGCTATAGCAAAATTATAAAATATTCAATTATGTTTAGGATCGCTTTCCTTTTTGATATTAAACTATTTTGAAGATGTTTACAATGGGAATAGCTCAAAACGAATTGTAGGGCCAAAAACAGAAGTAGCGTAAATAATTGATTAACCAAAATTTTAGACTACTTTCACTCATGAAAGCTAATAGAACGTTGTTCATTCTCTGCCGATTCATAGCACGTTTCTGATAAATTAACACACTCATTAATATACTCTCGCTTCTTATTTCCTTCCAGGTGCATAAGGCTGCTAAATATGTTTTAGATGGTTTTAGTTCCATCGAGCAACACTCATCTAATTATAAATAAAACGCAATCATAACAAGTCAAACATTTTTTATTTAATAAAATAAGCTTATCTAAATTTAAGATACTATTGTACCTTTTTATGCACATGTTATTTAAGATTATTTTGCTAAATATATAAGAACGTACCAATTTGCGAGCACAAAAGAAAATGGTAACTAACGCCAAATAAGAAGTTTCATCATAATTTACTCCTAAACAGAAATGTCTATCTATATTTTCGCGTTGTAGAAAAGCATGTGTGCCGCGTGTTTTTATTTTAACATAAACTTGTTTATATAGTTAGATTAAAGTATTAACTGAAATAAACAATGAAAAACCGATATGTATGCAAAGCAAGCTACCTTTTTTCACGAGAAATTTATTATTATTTATTATTAGGAACATTACGTTTATACGTAAATGAAACTTGGAGTACTAAGGTTTTAAATTCCGTTATAGCATAGATTTACAACTAAAGTTGAAAACTATCAAAGACTAGTAATACGTTATCGAAGATACTTTACAGTATTATAGAGTTTTAAGATTTTTTGTGTTTTATTTTGTGCCGTTTAATCCCGATGAGGGAAAAGAAAATTAGCCGAATAAGTACCTTCAAATACTTGAATAAAAGCAGTTTTGTTTAATGCTTTCCATTTATTTTTTTCTCGTCACCATCGAGGTTTTCCTTATCACCTTTTTTCAGGGATATCTGGTTAATAAATCTAATATTAATAAGACGGAACCACTATTTAAAATCTAGGTTACAAAGGGGTATTGCAAGCTTTAATAACAATACATAAGTAAAATCATATGTGGTATTTATAGTCATATTTCCATGTATGGAAATATACATTAGCAGAATTCCTCTATGCAGTAAATATATTGAAGTTCAATAGGTATTGCAAACAAATTTTTAAATGTTAGCACCACGATGATTAAGCAAAAGTTTTTTTTATTTCTAATTACTTAAAGCCAAACACTAAACGTTAGTGACGCATTTATCTAATAAGTCGTAAAGCCTTGAGAATATATGGTAAATAATCGACTATAACTCGCAAAAACAAACATTTTAACTGAAGGGACAAGACGTTTCTGGACGATATATTTATATTAAAGAATCCTAGAAACATTAAAAAAACCGTAAACATGTTCACAAAAACTACATCGACTAATAAAAGTGTACGGAAGAAAGCTCCGTCAAATAATAACGAAACTATAATCGTAATGTTGTATATGATAGTTTAAAACTAAGATCAACAAACAAAGGAAATAACAATTACCACCACTATGTAATATCAGACAAATGGATAATATAGTAATGCCATCTCATATTTTAAGTACAAAGAGTTTACCTACACTGTACAATATCGTATCAATTGCATTCCTCGAGCTTTCACCTAATCGTTGAGGATGGGAGTATGAATGAGCTATTACTAAATCGAAGATCTTAATATGTCATTTGGTATCATTTAACAAACACTTAGTACTGGCAGATTTTTATTATTATTAAATAATAATATGAGCTAGCCAAAAATTACAAAAGCAAAAATCGAGAAGGAAGCTTCAAATCTGCAACTATCACGAAATAGGAAGAAAAAAAGTACCGGTGTATGAACTATCCAGGAAGATCTATTTTTAGCAATGAAAGTGGTTTATATATACTTAGTATATAATTCGAAGAAAACAGACATTTTTAAAGTACATGGATTTCTATGAATCTTTCCATAAGATGTCTAAGTAGAATAAACCTGTAATCCACTCCGGAAGTACAAAACCCTAACATTTAATCAACATTTTGTTTTAAATTAATAAAATATTTCTAGACGACTATAGTATAAATACAAACACATCTCCAAGTCATGCTTTCAACTTTTTATAGTTAGTTTGATGCTTACAATAATCGAGTGGTGATAAATTGGAAATTTAGTTGTTCTAAATGTTGTAAGTAATCCATAACAATTTTTAAGAAAATATGTGCTTCCTAAATTACGTTAATGATTCAAATACTTTTTGCAGAGTACAACCTACCTTTATTCGTGCAATATGCTTAGATTGTTCTATTTTCCTCTTGTACTGGAAATAATTAAATGATACCACAGTACAAAATACATTTCCTCATTGTTCTCAAGGCTCACTTGTCATTAGATACACTGTATTTGCATACCTCTGACATACCGTCTTTTTCAAAGAACATTATCAAGATAAATATCTCGTACTAATTTCTGTTTAAATAAATCACATATAGAAGTATACGAACGCTTCGTTTATATATAATAATATAATGTCTATGTACAGACAATACTAATACTTTTTGAAACAGTTATATTTATACATATGTATAGTGTGTACATAAAGTTTAAAATTTCAAGAATGTTATTATCGTTACTATAATTTCCGTTATTTTCAAAATTCTTATCAGATAATATCACTTTGAAACAATACATATATTTTTTAACAGCACTATCGAAAATATTTTACTTTTATTTCTGCATATAATATATATAAAACTATTATTTTCAGATATGGTGTTCTCTAAAACTTCTTTATTAAGCCCAATTTGAAATCGGGCATTGCTTGCAAAGTTAAAATTGCGAAGTTACAAATATAATGAAATAGGTACTATATCCTCTGAGTATATATAAATACATAAGGAAATAACTAAGAGTCAGTAAATGCTTCAATTTACAATTGTTTAGTTGTGGCTGTGTCATTTTCATACTACGATAAGTTCAGTACCTCGAACATTGCAAGTAGTTAGATTTGATGATAATGTTTTATTTTTATGTAAACGTTAAAAAAAATATTTATTTCTTCTTAAGTTACTCATATCGGATATAGTGAATAATTTAAATGTTCAGGTAAGTAGTTTAACAAAAATATTTAGTTTCTGAACTAAAGAGGATATAAGCTTACTAAATGTTTTCTTTACATCTACAACAAATTGAAAGTGAACTTTTAAAGCAATAACCGATTTCAAACATGGTGAACAACAAATAGATTGTGTCTAACATAATGTGAACACATATTAAATTTGGTAAAGATATAAAAATAGAAACATCTATGAATTTGGTTTATTCTAAGTGAAATTAAGACAAAAATCATATCTTAATTATGCAATAAACTGAGAATATTGATTTAACCATAAGTTTCTGTGTAACAATAACAAGAAAGAATACAGTGTTACAATGACATTCTGAGTTAGTAAAACTCGTAGCTATTTCTATTTTTAATTATCCAACCTTAGACACCTACTAAATACTGTTGGGATAAAATAAGATAAAAGTGATATCTAACAGCAAATAATTTAGGACTCGAGATCTTTCATACTATACAAACGTTACTCCTTTTCTATCTTCACCCCGAATAAGTTACACCATTGCTAATTATGCTAAAATACAGATACAATAATTTGGATATTTTGTTAAATATCGTGCTTAAGAGGTGGTATAAACGATCAATTTATCGTGATTATTGATTCTCGTCCTTTTCCAACACCGATCCATTTCACTGAAATGTAAAAGTAAGTAAATAGATGTTGGAAGTGTGAATATGTGTTAAATTTTACCTGGCACTTCTAGGATCTCTTCAATCTTCTCAACATACTTTCTGGCGTTTAATGGAAGATCATTGAATGTTCTAACACCTTCTGTGCAAGTTTGCCATCCTGGCATTGTAACGTATTCCACCTATAAAAGTATTTTAAAGATGAGAAAAACATTTAACTCAATTGGAGAATATTTTGTTTGTCTACAGTCAAAGTCAAAGCACATATGTGTATATTAAAGATACACAACTATGCATAGAAATTTTATACTAAATGGTTTCTCATAGAATAGGTATTTTTTTCCAACTGTTTATTCTACACCAACATGAATTAGCGCATCTGTTTATTTTTCAATTACGCATGAGAAAAAATACCGTTAATATTCGAAATTAATAAAAATATACTTCTAAGAATACAGTAATTACATAAAAACAAATAACTTTTAATACGGGTTTCAAACTTTACATTAACAGCGCGTGATATTGCAAGTGTACGAATTTTCCAACGTGTAATTAGTGTGCGTTAAAAGATGAGCTTGAGAGAAAATTGCCATTAATCATTAAGTAGATAAAGGTAAATTCACGCTTTCGTTATCTGATGACAAAACGTTTGCTTTTAGAGCTTTTAACGGTTGGACTTATTTTTCTTACTTTTACGAAAAAAAAAGAGGAAACAGTGTTGTGGTGTTAAAGAATACAAAAACAGCAATATTCACAAATGGAAGAGGGGAATCGTCCGCTGTAGAGTAACATTTAATTGAAAAGGGACATCATATTGAAATAAACAGTCTAAAATTACTAAAAACGCATACGGAAGTATTTACAATCTCATGAATAGAGAACCATTGATTCTGGAAAAATCGATTTTGTTCGAACATTTAAGAAAAGGATGATCCCTTCTCAACATATGTTAGCAATTAGTATGGTTTAGGTAAAGAATCGCATGCAATGGTTGTTTATACTAGAAGAGGGGATGTTTATATTGATAGTTTTTAATTTTATTTTTTCATTCGCTATTCGGTTGATGATGAGAGCCTGTGCGCTCTCGAAACACGGGTCCAAACGGGTAAACGTTGTGGTGTTGGTGTTACCGATATTTTATTATTTCAAACTATTTAGGTTTACAATTCCAAAAGCCTGTATAATTATTAACAAACTTCTAGACAAATGCTAGAAAATGTGTCACGTGTCTAATAAAAAAAATGTGTAGCCTACTTTATATTATATTGCCATACTTCTGGTTATCTTTACGTAGAAAGTTCTCAAAACTAAGCGAATTATGCTTAATTACAATAGAATAAATTATTACTTCTAACGTATCAAGATACCTACTTAGATTGTTACTAAAATTTCTTTCAAAAGTTTGACGTCAGTTTACAAGACCTTGGTTCTTTAAATTTCTAGGTTATGCAGTTACAAAAATACCCAAGAGAATAATTTTAGAAGTTCGCAATGTTATCATTGCCAACTTTCATGTACCTAGTGTTGACTAGTTTACCACTGTTTAACAAACAACTTTTCAATGTAATCAGAGGTATTTTTATATTTATGTGCGTTACAACACTAACATTTGATTTAATTCGACCCAATTATTTACAACAAAATTAAAACTTCATAAAAACGTGAAAGTTTTATTATAATTCAATTACAATTTAATACGGTTACACGGAAGTGAAAATGGATCCGTACTCATATAAACCCAAGTACTTTTTGTTGACACATTAATTGCATTTGTGTAAAAAAATTAAATGACAAAAAAAATATAAGATAGGTCATATAACAATATAGATTTCATACATAAAGAATATAAGTTCGATTATATCCAAGAAAGTTTAGAATATTTCAAATTTGCTGTGGTTATTAGAAAGTTCAAACTTCATACTTTGTTTTAGTATTCTGTATACAGGGGAATTTCTACAACTAGATTGATGTCAGATGATAGTGTGAAGTCAGAAAAAAATATTGCTCACGTGTGATCGTTCTTCGATACAATTTTGATTATAAATAATGATACCAACGAAAACCATATTATTATTAATATCAAAGTAAGTAAATATACATTGTTACAGCATACACAATGACAAAAAGTGGTGACAAGATTAGCAAAAGACACTGGAAGACACTATTGTAAGTGTAAGTGTGATCAATAGCATTATCATTGTTATATTGTCGGGGTTAGTTACTTTTTGAGTCTCATTTTTTTTACGGCAGACGTCAGATATACATATATGATTTATATCGTTAAAGCTGTTAAAATTTATCTGCCGTTCTAAAATCGATAGTTTTCGTAATGTTCTAGGGACAGTCATAAATTATTATTTTAAACAGTACCTATATATTCATGTTATTTTAACAAATGCGAAAGCTTGTCAATTATTTGTCATTGAAATGGTTAAAAGGTGGCTAAAAGATGAACAGAACAAAGTAGATTATTGTAGCTCTTGAGCAAAATTCATTTAAAATACAAATTCTAAACCTGAATTACTCAAAATGATAGAAGTATATTTTTCATTGTATGTTGTATTTGGATTATGAGTTTATAGTAAATAAAATTAAAAACATACCTGTACGTTTGCTAATTGTGCAGCACTGGACGGGAAAGATTCTAACTTCTTTCCATTTAAAGTATAACCCACGGCCAACTTGATTTCCTTCAAAGTATCTAAGATATCAAGTTTGGTTAGGCAGATAGCTGTATACCCGTTTATCATGTTTGTGTATTGTAAAAGGAAGACATCGAGCCAACCGCATCGCCGTTTTCTTTTAGTTGTAACACCAAATTCGTGTCCTTTCATCTGAAGCAACTCACCGATTTCCTGTGCACATATTATAAAATCACACAACAGTTAAGGAAGTACATCACATTAACATTGTCTCTAATATTATATTGTATCAGTGTGGCCAATTAAATATCATACGTGTAAAACTCTGATACGTCTTCTGTACTATATAGAAAGGCAAACGCAACAGAAAATAACATTATCTCGATTAACGAAAAATAAAGTAATATAACCTACACTTCATAAAGAGTAAACAACTTTGACCAACCATCGCCCAAATTAAATTTCTTCTCGTCAGACAATATAATGCCAAAAGAAAACTTACTCGGCTTGATAAATTAAGAATCATAACAAAATTGGCTTTAAATTTAGCCACAGAATAGGTTAATATTTCAGCATGATAACTAACATTAGATTAACGTTGCAACGACTGCTAAATATTCCGACATACATAAGTCTCAGAAAATGTAATGTGAAATAGTAAAACGGATAAGTGTTGGAAGTGTGAAAGATTTATGGGACTTTAAATACATAGCAAAATATAGTAGAGCAACACAGCTACATTGGGAACTTTATTTTATCGGTGCCAAGAATGCTGAATGCAATTATTAATACGAATGGTGTCCAATAAAATATTAATAATATTTTATATGTTTTAAAAGATTTTTCTTACTCAATAAAATTATTTACCTGGCCATTTTTAACTTGTAGTAGCCAACAAGATATAACAAAAATATATGATACAAAGCCACCACCACAAACAAAAATTAAAAATGGAAAATTTGAGATTTTGCATGTACCATTGTGATCAAAATCAACGACTACAGTTAAGCTTCGACGCTACTAGATTTTTTGAAAATTGAAGTTGTGTGAATCTGTCCTCAACATACATAGGTCAAATTAAATGTCATGCAATTTCATGAAGTAAGAGGACACAATTTCAATGCTCCCCCAAACCATGTAGATATAGGCGATGCGGAATAAAACAGAAACAAAGCAATTCATCTAAACAGAAACAACAAAAAATAAGTTAAATAATAAAAATATCTATTGTAGATACCACCAAGTCTCTGTATAACTCGGGAGTAATTTCTTCCCAAGCTTGGCGAATGTGGTGTTGTAGTTCGACAGTTTCTGGACGGTTTATTCTTCCATGAATATCCTTACAAGACAAGCAGTGTGAACTCGACAATTGTCCTGCTGATAGATATTATTATCACCAAACACAGGTTGCACAGAAGGGAAGAAATAGTGGTACAATAGTTGGACGAGTAGCGCAGTCAGTCACTTTTCCACAATAACACGTATACCTGGACCTCTAATGCTGAACTACCTCCAAGCAACTGCTAATCATAACTAAACATGGCATATTTGTACCGCATAAAACGGGTCGATGGCCGCAGTGGTTAGGCGGCTGACTATCGTTGTGAGAGGACGATAGGCGCCGGGGTTCAATTCTCTGGAGGGACGGTGACATTTTTTCAGAGAGTTTAATCCCGGATCGACTTGCCATTCACTGTTGGGAGCAAAGTGATTAACAGCGCGGCATCATAAAAGGCGATATGATCCTGTCACAAAGCCAATTTAACACAACATACACACACAAAACTACATCGCGAGAGTTGCAGTGATAGCCAAACAAGCGATACAGCTTACGGAGTCACTGCAACTAAGCACCCACCACAGTAAAAAAAAAAAAAAAATAATGATAAATATATATATATTTTAGGTTAGTAGTACAGAAAAACTTAAATTGTACTACTACTCTAACAAAAAGTCCGGTCGATATTCCATTACTTACGGAGTACTACTAAGCACCCACCACAGTATATATATATATATAGCGAGAGATATTTCGAACGTTATCGAGTTTGTGATCGCCCACCTAGCCGTACGTATGATAACAAGTTTGAATTCCGAATTAGTATGGAGTTGTGTCGTGTATAAAAAATATCCCACGATCGATCAGCTCGCTTAAGCGTCCAATGTGGATTTTCTTTCTTAAAATTTAAATTAAATGCAAAATTGCGTGCGTATGTTGCTGGCATGTGTACTGTATTTGCCATGTTTAATCATAACACATTCTTTGAGGACGATATACTTCCACTTTTGCATGGTTGCAAGAGATGTCTTTTCTCCCAAAAAGATGGCATTATCCCAAAAAAATGATGGGCAGCAGCAGAATGCTGGAAAATTTGTTTGCTCTTTAGCCGTTATGGCATTTTTTAAGAGATCTTTTGTAAAAATTTTCCTACTCCGCATCTTGCTCACTCTAGAAGCTGTTTTCCGTCTTGAACTTTACCTCCTAATGATTGTGCGAGTTTGAATTAATTTTATTTTTGACCCACAATTGGATGCTAGTACTAATATCCAGTTCCATAGCAACACTTCCAATATTTTCACCATTATGTATACGTGTTTGCGAAATGGTTTTCTGCAAAGTTGTTAACTGCGGCATTTTCAGTTGTCACACTAACGTGAATGACATAAATTAGTCAGGTTTTAGCATAAATTTCTAGTCATTTATTTTGATCACAATGGTACATGAACAATGTAAATCAAGCTACCACTACATTACCATGCTCCATTATTTAGTATTTCCTTAAAAACTTGCTGCGGTATGAGCACATTGCTCAACACCATAATGAAACAATAATTTACTGCACTTTCGCAGAAATTAATACAGGTTAGAGTTAAGGAAATGGAGAAAACCTGTTGTCAATTTTTAATTTTTATGATAAAACATCGAATCTTGTCTGATTGATTGATAAACCGATGTGGGGTAACTTGGTAATATTAAAGATGATGAATAAAAAATCAAAATAAGAACACACGACAAGTCGTTCAATTTATAATAGTTGATGGTTTTAGTTGCTGAAATATTTTAGGGGATCACTTTCAAAAAATCGCTCCAAATAAGTAAACATGTCTCGTTCTCATTACAATATTAGTGATAATTCTTTAAAAATAAATGGGGAAAATTTTAATACGCGTGCAAATATAGAAGTGATTAAAGTTCAATTGTCAGTACAATTCTCGCTTGCCAATTTAACATGCGTAAGTATCAATGTTCAAAATAGCATATGACCGTCTCGTTCGTGGAAAGGAATAAAAACAAACCAAACAACGAAAAAATAAATAGTAAGGACGACCGATCATTAGCAAAATACCGAAACAATGTAACCGTCATGCATGATTTGACTTGTTGGCAAATGTAGTGAGATTAGAGAACACATTTTCGAACATTCAATATTATTACAGATAACTGCTAATCATCTGTGTTTTGTTTATTGTACTGTTATAAATAATTCATTTGAAATATTTATATTATAAGACTAGTCCATGAATAGGTATACATATTTTATCCACTAGTCATAGCATAACTGACTTTAAAGATCTATCAATTTAAAACCGTTTCAATTCATGTTATGGAATTAAACACAGATCTTTAAAATAAGTTAGAAAAATGTTCTATCACGTATGTACTATATTAATTTCGGTATTCAAGGAAAATAATCGTTTACTAGCTATGCCTCTTATTGTAGTAGTATTGAGCAGATCACAGAATATTTAATAAGAATAATTGATAGTAAATGCTATAATCTGATGGTAGTGGACTCTATAGGATGTAGTGTATTTTTTGTTTTACTTACATCGTGTAATTCGGTGGGAAAAGGACCATCCCCGACTCTTGTAGTATAAGCTTTAACGACGCCAATTACATCTCCTATACTGGATGGATCCAAACCTAAACCTGTACACACTCCACCAACGCTACAGTTTGAGGACGTAACATATGGATAAGTGCCTGAAACGTTTTACTATATTTAAGTTGTAAACATCAGTATTTTATTAAACAAAAATAAATGAGAAAGTTAATGTAAAATGTTTTTTTTTTTTAGAGAATAAAGTACAGGACCTACCAAAATCTATGTCCAGCATAGCAGCATTAGCACCTTCAACCAAAATTTTCTTTCCTTCTCTTACAGATTTATAAAGGAAATATACTGTTTCGATTACGAGAGGTCTGATTTTTTCAGCGTATTCTTCGTACCTTTTCAGTTCAGCTTCAACGTCGACTGTTAGGGACGGGTACATTCTCTGATACATGTTGGTTAAGGCAATAAATCTGAAATTAAAGAAGGTAATGCAACAACGCTAGTTTTTCTTCACTATTATTTTTTTATGATAGAACTGCAATGCAATTCCAGAATCACAAAAAAACTAGAGCGGAATTAAACAGCCGTACAAATTATTACACTTTAAACTAATTGTGTCCAACGTATCCTTTGCTTCAATTCATATTCACTTCCAAAATACTCGTGGTTTTCGATCCAAAACTCGTACTTTTTGCGAATGCGTGCAATTCAATATTGCAGAAAGGTACAGGCATGAAGCAATGTTGCAATTGAAAGCGTGGAGTAGTTGGAATACCAAGCTATCAATAGAAAAATATTTAATAAAAAGTTGAAAAACACATTGCATTAATTTATCCGCCCTTAGCCGACCGTTGCTTGGATGACTCGATCAATAGCGCCGAAGTATTACCACCAATCTACGTCATTCGATCCGATAGAAAGTTTTCTCTAACCAATCGATCCACGGGTGGAGGAGTATTTATTGCGTGGTGTAATGCAGTAAATTTTTGAGTATATAAGCATTAATGCTATCTCATCTGCTGTCCACATATAGTTAAGTAATTTGGTAGCTTGTAAATTTACTTGAAATAACTGAAATTTCTCGGCATGATTTTGAACTATTTTCTGAAGCCTTCATGAATTTAATCACAGTTTTTCTTCAATTTTTATGTATGTGCCAAGTCTACTACCTTTAACTTGCTATACACTTCAACTTAAACGATATAATGATGTCGTTATTGATGTAATCGTCATCTTCTAGACTTGCTTTTATCCAATATTATACATGCATAGTATCTGTAGGTCCATATCATTCACCTTTATCTATTTCTGTATATGTTTCAACTACAATAAACAATTCTCAAACTTCCCTTCAAATAACAATCTTAAATAGCTTTGAACTAGGCTATATTGGATAAATCTGTACTGAAAGGCTCAATCACTTATTGATGATTCGTATAGATATTATATAAATAATGTTGAAGCCTCAATCTGAAATCATTCTAAAAATATATTTAGATACATATATAGCAAACTCGGATCATGTCACCTCCCAAACACTTTAACTTTTGATGATACTACAACGGATTCTCCGCAAGATATAGTCAATGGATTTGCCGATGTCTTCTTCCATATGCGATCATAAAACTTTTTATTTGGAAAATTCTGAATATAATATTTTATCGTCTACTTTACATGGTACTACTGAAGAAAATATACTTAAATATCATGTCTACTAGATGATTTTAGTTCAGGCGATGACCAAATTTCTATAACTTATCTATTAAAACATCGCAATTTCCTGATCACTAACGAAGAACAAGAATCGGAATGGATTTGTAATCAACGATCTTGACTTCACTAATTCGACTTGCTTATCAAGAAATTAATAATCCAGATCAAGTAGACATGATACTGATTTTAGTCGTCTATTCCATACCATTAAGCATTGATTTTTAATTAACAAACTTTTTTTAAATTGGATTTATCTCCGAATCTACTCAACTTGATACCTTCTTCCTTAAGTAATCATTACGTTTTTTCTACTGAATACAAGTCACTGGAATTCTGCCTGTTATCTGGTGTGTCACAGGGTTCTAATCTAGGTCCTCTATTATTTGTATTACATATAAACGACTTGCTAACGTACTCATGATCATGTTCATTATTTGCATATGCCGATGATTGCCGACATTGTGGGCACAAATATATTGTCAGTGTTATAGACCTTAAAGTGTATTTTGACTCTCAGTTGAGCTTTTCTAACGACATAAAGTTGATGTGTGCGTCAGCCTAAAAAAACACTGGGTTTTGTTGTTGCCAGTTTTTCAATAACATACAGCTTATGAAGATACTCTATATAAATCTCGTTTGTAGCAAATTAGATTATGCGTCTCAAGTATAGTTTCCTTCAGTGTGACGCCAGACATAAGCTACAACGCAAAGAGAGGAATATGCTGCTGCAATTCATACTGCCTATGTTCCGCTGCTGGCTGAACCTATGTGTATATGTTTATATAATGTTGACTTGTAATTAATTGAATATGAGAGATTATTGAAGTTTATTAAAGTTTGATTGCCAGCGCACAGATTTTTATTTTCTCTTCTCACAATGACATGTATGTAAGAAAATATATAAAATGTGCTTATATTAATATCTGTACCTACATGATGACTAGTTTAAAGTTTGAATATTTACACCATTCATAAACTAAGAGAAAGCCAGAGGGACACTCTAAGAACATACAAGTCTCTGAAAATCGTTGAACAAGCAACATTGGATCAATTAAATAGGCAACCTTGATATTAATCATCATAATTATTACCTGTGAAGATATTTACAAAATATTTTGTATGCATGAAAGTATGTGGATGGTCGAATTATACTAAAATCTACTGTGTAAACATAGAAAATGCGTTAACCAAAATCGAAAGATTTAACCTTTATTATACCTAGTTCAAATAATAATTTAATCATAAGAAGAATGAAGTAACAGCTGTTGTAAGATCAATAAAGAATTTATTAATTCAACTCCTCGTTCGAATAATAGAACATAGATTTGTAAGTTGTTAATTTTCGATAAACTAGATTAGCCAGAATTTAAAGATCTCAAATCATTACTTAAAATGTAATCACAGTAAATGTTTATTAACTTTATTGATGCACAGTAACAAAGTTGGTTTCTTACCGTTTACTAAATTGCTGGAAATCTCCTAATAGGTCTCCTATTCTAAGGCCGTTTCTGGTAGCTTTGGAAGAATAAGTCGGTCCAATTCCTTTTTTCGTGGTTCCTAAACCCGTTCCCTTTTCACTATTCTCCTGTTCTTGAAGTCCATCGACCTGTTGATGTAAATCAAATACTAAATGTGCGCGATCGGAAATAAGAAGTCGCTGCTCCCAGTCTTTCAAGCCTTTTTCTTCATTTTTAGATAGTTCGTCGAACAAACCAGGTAAGTGTATGACGACGCCATTTCCTATAAATAAATTAGACATTTTTAAATAAAAACGTGAATTATATTTATTAAGACATAGGTATATTTTTTTTAAGCCTAATCAACATTTGATTTTTTTAAACTTGGGTCTGATACTTTCAATTATTGTTTTATATTGGTGTAGCAAATATCTTATAAAACGGTTTCGTTAAACTGTAAATTACATCATAAAATATTCTTTATTAATACTTTCAATTCTAAATAATGAGAAATAATCAGACTTCAGGAAAAGCATTTTTTGCATTTGATTAGATATTAAAAAAGTTCGGCTAATAATTTATGGCTAACCGCACTTAAACGTAATACAAATTATCTTTAATGCGGATACGAAGTTTTAATTATATCATAAAATTCAAATATGCTGTCATAAATCTAAGACACTACGTCAGTGTCATTTAAATAGATTTAGGGAAAAAAATGAAATTAATCGCGTGCATCATTCGATTGATAAGATGTTTATTGTTATTTATGTTGATAAATAGATATTATAATAGGTGGTTAACAGCAAAATTCTGAAACTACAAGTTGATTTCATTGGATTATTAATTATCATGAGCCGGTAATGTACCCGAAAACAACAATCCATATTCATTTGAATAAATTACGATCCATTATTTTTATTTGAGAATCGATACAAGGTACCGCGTTTACAAATAGTGAATTCAATTAACGAGTTTATTATATAGCGTGTATGTGATACATAGTATTCGACTCGTGTCATGTTTATGCCGTACCATACCGTATTTGTTACGACAACAAAGTAATTAATGCAGTTTCTATAATTTATTGTAAATTTAAGTTATAGGAAAGGCATTTTTATATCATCCTTCATACTTAAATTACATCCCGTGTGGTGAAAAGACTGGTACTGATGAACCTTCTGAAAAGACTGAATGGAAAATGGATAGCTAACGTTTGGTCATATGTATAAAGCATAAAATATCACGATTAAAAAAGGCTTGCTTTTATTACCGAAAATATTGAGTTGCAATGTAAGTCATTTCTTAAATGTCTGCGGTGAAAATTAATACAAAATAGATTTCAAATTCAGTGACAGTTGACCGCAAAGAAACTGCCGAAACTTTATCCGACAACTGAAAAAAAAATTATATAAAAATACTACAGTTGCTAAAATGTACAAGATGGTCGAGGATAAAGAATATTTACATTGCAAAAATTAAATCTACAATTATATTAGCACTGTTGCAAAAATTTACAATGTAACCAATATAAATTATTGTATTTGGGGTTGCAATATCGTGCTTGGGGGAGGGGGTGGAATACAAAGGTAGCTGTGCACCTGCATGATTCGGCAAAGAAGGACAAGTTTAAGTGCAGTGCAGAGAACGTGAAGGGACCGAGCAGCCGTATCAAGGCGAGCGTTTAGTAACGTAGTTCAGTACTCGTATCATGTATGTTGTGACTTTTATGACTGAGTATAGGCGATACGGATACATAAATGTTTACACATAAAATAATGACAAAAAAATTATATAACGTGCTGAAACACTATTATAAGAAGCTTCCATGAAATCACAAAGTGGCTGGCATCTATTAAATATTTGAATCATTAAATATGTTTCCACACTTGTTTCAGTCAAAGGAGTACGGCGTGCGGAATAAATATTTGTTAATGATGAAAAATGCCCGTTCCACATCGAGTGATGTTATATTAGTAAATTTAAAGTAATACTTGTGACAACTTAATGGATCTTTCGACGCACCTTCACAAATTTGTCTTAGTATGTGAAAATCTGAATCCTTGTCAATAATACTTTCAAATAATACATAACCATAATGGCCATAATGTTTCTTATCTAGTCTAGTAAAGTGAACGGTATATTACATAGAATAAAACAAACAGCTATATGAAATGTTAATTGTTCGTTGTATTGCTTGTCACGGATTACAGAACAGTGTTTTATACTTTTTAGGCGGCGTTCACACTTCCACCTGCAGGTACACGTCAAATAGTTGTATCTTACATATTTAATTCTATTGCCTTCGTATTCTAAATCCGCTCGTTATTACGTTTTCTAGTTTCTTAGAAATACGCCGTTTCCGAAATGTACCTACATGTGACATTTTCTAAGTATGTGTGTACTGATCAGCACTCACAATGACCAGTGAAATAATACTGAACAAGTGTGCTTTGATAGGACCAAGTTTCCGTGCTACCTTTCTACGTTGCTCACCGCATTGCATTAGAAATTGCTCTCTTTGCCGAGTCTAATAATTAATCACGTTTAGATTGAATTTGTATTTTATCGGAATCGTTTCTTCAGTTTTACCAACCGCAACCGGATCGCAAGTCACCACAGATTTTGGTTAATGCATCACTTTGGAAAAGACAAATGCTTTAGCTTATAATCCAATATTAATAAAAACAAGATAAAAGTTTTTTATAAGATAAGTATTTCAAGTTGGTTCTTTGGTTTAGCCAGACTACTTTAGCCAAGTATCTTAATCTACATTAAGAGTAAAAATATCCATTATTTTAATTTAATGAATTGACGTTAGGTTCGTATTTATTGTTTTTAATGTATCATTTATTCTCACACACATACAAAATTAATACTGTTTTGTAAAAGAAACTTTTTTTGTTCGTAATAGAAGCGCTGTAATACATTATTTCTTTAAAATATTGTTTTTCAGATTTTGTGTGCTTTACCATCGGCTATCGGTTCTTTTCTCCATTATAAATGTTTATCCAAAAATCACTACCACAATCTTCAATTTCAACGTTTTTGAGAGTTACTTTTCACGACTCTGGAGTTGTCATATTCAACATAGGTATACATATACAGAGTAAGCTAAATACCGCATTTTATGCAATATATCATATAAGACACCTTTGGCTTGGGGTCAAAAGCTCATCGTTTTCACGAATTTTTATTCTCCAAAAGAAGATTATGAGATGTGTTCTCTGTGACGCGTAATATACATACTACGTAATATACTTACTGACGTCACAAGAACTATTGAAATATTACAAGAAAAATGCACAGTTTCAATACAAATGCCATAGTATCTATATCTACTATCTCAATAAGAAGAAGCATCTATCTATTCTGTCCACAACGCAAAATTCTATGAAAAGGGACCGTGCTATGCAGAAATTAAAATCTATAATGCTCTTCCAGACGACATAAAACGCTTACGAACAGTATTTTTTTTTATAATAAATTTAAACAATTCCTTATTGATACGAGCTTTTATGGTTTTTTTAAATGTATAATATAACGTCTTTCTTGTGACTTT
>CM043016.1:68238609-68311400 GCA_023690525.1 Holotrichia oblita | reverse complement strand
GCTACTTACTGTAATAATGTTGTTTTGTAAGTCTATTTCTAAACTACTTTAATAATCCAATAATGGATGATATTAAGTTAAAAGCAAACTACGGTGAAGCTTTATATCGTATGAGGTAATTTTTAAATAATTCCATTAGGAAATTGTGACAGATTGCAAGTAGAAGTAGTTCATAATTGATTTATGGCGCTTATTGTCTGCTCCGTTAACGGGGTAAATATTGAAAGTAATATTAAGCGCTTTGGCAAATAAAATTCAGTTAAGAAAGTTTTGTCATAAACCTCGCATAATAAATTATTGTTTTTTATTTCATTTTTGGTAGAAACATTAATAGAATAATGTAAGACGTTCTGAAAAAATTTTTATAAAGAATATAAGTATGAGGTACTTGCTGCTGAATAATGTGGAAAATTCGAAACGGAAATTGTTATTTAACGAGAAACGAAGCATTTAGACGGGATAATTCCCCAATTGAGCAATTAGAAGTTCATGGGTTTACAAAAGGAATGCAACACTGACATTTTACCTTCGTCGATCGAAGACGACTATAGTGAAATGTAATATCAAAATATACCCGATGTTTCATTAAAAAATTGATTTTTTATTACTTCGGAGGTGCATCATAAAATTCATTTCAAACATTCTATATATGGATATGCTTTCTTAAATGACTCATTGGCAAAGGTATGGAACTTGCTATGTACAAGTTATATGAATTATATATAAATTAGAATTTAAAAATGACACAAAACGTACTTATACCTTTCCATGTAACATTCATTCATTGTCATCTATTTTGTAAATCCATAAACTTTTAATTGACAAGTTCTGTAAATCACTCTGTATATTGCACATGAAACAGGGCATCAACTGCTTAGCATTTGTACGGGACAAAGTGGAAAATAAAAATCTTATTTATTTATTCAAAGAGAACGCAAACATTATTTCTTCTTTGACCAATTTAATGTTATTTCGACACCCTTCATCGTAATGAAAACGGTTTTCTATGCTAGGAGAGGATTTGTTCATTGTCACGAAATTACCTCCGAGCGGTAACAGACCCGAAGGCGTCAATAAATACTTGAAGAGGTCTCTGGAGGATCTACAGCTCGATTATGTGGACCTTTATCTGGTCCACGTGCCTTTGCTTTCAAGGATATAGAGGGAAACCTACATCCGACGACTGCTGATGGAAAAGCAGATCTGGATGTCACGACGGATATCATTGCTGTTTGGAAGGTAAGTCGTTGTGAGTTTATCGGAAGATTTACGAGCGGATATACGCGGAAAGAATGAGGAAGCGTGAAATGAATCCGGAAGATTACTTTTTTAATATTTCCTTTTGCTACTTTGATATTAGTAGTGTACATATTAAGAAAAGAAATGCCACAATGTGAATAATTCCATAATTTGCATAACTACGGTGTCCTACATTTATTAGCTACATATTTAAGTTGTTTTTCCACAATTAAGGTGATTAAAAAATTGAATGTTATCAATTAATATATTATTAAATATAATAAAGTTAAAGGAGCTAAAGGGGATTAATTCATTCAAACAATTTTTATTAGAAAAAAGGTCAGTATTGACATATCAAGATTTCTTGTTCACATACCCTGTTATTTTTTGTAAAATTACCGACAAAGAAATTACCGTCTACTACATATATTTTATAAGCTCAAATAGAGATAACGTAAACATCGGAAAAGACGGCTATAAAGTTAAACTATTTATTTTTAATTCACAAGATAGGATAACTTAGTATTGAACATACACATGTATGTAGTTAAAGATATTCATTCTTAATTTATATCAAACAATAAAAAATATCTAAGATAGCCTTCCTCTGAAAATGTTGCTTCCACAGCTATTGCACTGGAGAAAATGGCTTATGAAACTATTCATTGAACACATAACGGAATTCAGGTTGTTTTTGTTTTGAAATAGTTTTCTCGGCATTCTATACACATATTAGAAGCATCTTTAGTAGAAGTGACGATATTTGGTTGCCAAGAGGTTTGCAATTGTGATATCTTATGTCTTTTGACGTCTCCTTCATTATTATGTTTTCTTTTTTTAATATAATTGACTGGAAAGATGTGGTAGGTGGCGACTGAGAGGGAGTAGAACAAATTAATTTAAATTAAGAAGGTGTAGAATAGGATTTGCACGATAATCGTTTATAGCAATGAAATAGTCAGATATAGTGGAAACTGTGCAAACCTTAAATTCGGATAACGCATTGTTAGGAGGTGTGGCTTTTCTCCTAACTAATCCTATAATAGTTCGATTTGTAATCTCTTGATAGTTGTATCTTTATTTCTGAATATACAAAAGTTGGCCTCTTGTATCTAATACGTTTTTAAAGGTTAAAAAACAATCTGCGCTCCAAGGGTTGAAGGGCCTGGTTTGTGTGGCTTGGCAATTGTATTATCACAACATTATTTTTGTTATAATTTGTTATATTTATATCAACAAAATAATTAATGGAGAACATGTTTTTAAAAGCTCTCAATGAACCTCCTAACCGTACAAGTGCAAGGTTCCTGGCCATACCATACTGTAGTCTGAAGGTGTCAAAAACTGTCCTGCTATAATCTTCGAGCAAATAGAGTAGATACACAGTAATAATACCCCGTTAATTTTTTATTGCTATCATATGCGTGTATGTCTTAAATAATTCTTGAATTTCTTTTAAACCAAATTTTTTCAATAAAGGTTCCTAATGCGAATGTATTCCTAATGGATTTGATTAGATGCGGTGTATTAAAAATGTATAAAATGTTCCACATAGAAGAAGGATGTACCGCATGTGATATTTTCTCTTGTAGAAATTTATAAAAAATTGATTCTGCATCGGACACAGTTTCAAATTAAATAGACCAACTAAATTTGAATAAGACGAGTGGTCATCCAGTATCCCTTTCATTTGCCTTTTAAAACAAAAACTGTTCTATAAACTATTTCATGAACAATTCTGTATTAATATATGTTTATTTTCTATTCATACAAATTTGGAATAATCATTTGCAAGACCATCATAAAAATCAGGTTGTTTATTCACGCGTTTAATTATTACTATAGGACGTCTAAATAATCATTCTGTATTACAGTACACAAACATTATACAATCATATACATACAATCTCGTCTATATTAAGGATGTGTTCAGGTTTATTTATTACATCGTACATCAGTATTTCTTCGAGTATTTGGAAAAGCTCGTTACTATTTATTCTCAGAGCGCCTGCGGTGGACTTTCAGCTTAACAAACTGCTTTTTCATCTTTTTACGAAAATTTAAGTTTTGCACCTATTTTTTCACCCAACTGATAAGCAAGAGAACGGATGGTATTTCTGCCAGGAGCAAAACCAGCAGCAATCGTTTGATAAATGATGCAACTCATTTTTGATTTTCCTATCCAAGTGAAGCTGTAAGAATGTAAAATACGTACCTATTTATCACATTGAAATCTGTCTAAACATGACTTCACATAATGAGAGATATAGATGACTTGTACCATTACCAGTAAATATGCGATTAAGAAAGAATGGAGATGTCACAAAAATTAGTTACTTCTTGTGATATTTTTGTTTTTTTAGCAAAACCAGCTTTAACGGCATAAAATATTAAAAAAAAATTATATATAATTTTTTTCATAGAGCATAAACTTTTCTATTAAACAGTTCGTGAGAGCATTTTAACCGTTATAAACTAGGAGAAGAAAAACGCCAAAAAATTGAGCAGGATAGGTTGCTTTAATACATTTTGTTTTTTATTGCTTAAACTGTTATAGTTTTTAAGTTGTACTGCTTTGACCATGAGTAAACATGAAGAAGATGGGCAAGGTGGACTATGATAAATGCCTATTCTGTTTGGAATACAGCAAGACGATGGAACACATTATGTGCAACTGCGAGGCGGTCGGTGGACCGGCAGAGACTCCACTACCTCGAACAGGGGCACGTAGAACTGGCTAGTATTAGAACTATAGCTCCCAAAAATTCTAGACTTCTTCAGAAGTCTGGAGATTAATTGGGACTAAAAGTTTAAGGGTACTCACAATAGATCTTACACAGTGAGGAGAGGCAGCATTGCCTACACAACCCACATCTAATCTAAACTAAGCATGAATATCAGAAAAGAGACACTCTATCCCTAATATTACAATTACTGTGCAGCTATTCCCCTGAGTGAATGGTAGATGTGTTACATGAATTACATATAGTAATAATACCAATGCCACTGCTTTTTTGTCACAAATAAATTATTTATAATGTAGAAATCTATACAACCGTGCTGTCCTGTCGATTAGAGCTTTGCTTTGAGATATGTCAATAATTATAACAAAATCTCCAAAGCTTACTGTTTTATTTAATAATATCATTACAGTGAATAGTTGATTACTTCCATCTTATTTGAGACAAAATTGGTAGTGCGTTTTCCAAATTGCGTACATTTTTTTAGAATCTGTACAGATAAACACGTTGCCCACGAGATTAATTTCGCACCCGGGGTTGGTGTAATTAACCATGCCCTAAGCTGGATCCATTATCCCACTAATGGGAATTTGGCAGGTAAATTGGCACAATTTACATACGTCCTGCCCATAAATTACTTTTATAATGCTTAATACAAAACATCATGGATCGATACATAATTATCTCTTAATTCAAGTTTAAAGTGAAGTTCATTTTTTTATAAATAGAAAAATAACCCATGTTATATAATATTTGAACGTTTTGAAGTATTTCCGAAACTGTATTATTTATTACACATACATATGTGCTCATTTCCGTATACTATCAAATGTTTTTCAGTTAGACCTTGAGTAAGGAAATGATTAATATACTTTCTTACTGTGTACATGTATAATGCTCTCAGGGTTCTTGTTTGCAAGGCATCTCTTTTTTGCGTAATACATAATATAACGTTCCCCTTATAGCATAATCTATCACTGTCAAACGTACCTCTATTTTGCATTCGATTCGAATTAGATAGCATAATGGAAAAGTTAAAAGTTTTCTGCAAGAAAATGTATTTTTGTGTAATATTCCAAATCTTAATATACATACATGGAGTTTTAATTTATATAGTAATTTAATAGAAGTATTAGAATTGCTTGTAAAACTGCTTTTACGTTTTGTTGTCTGCTATTTGATGCTAAGAACGTAACCACAGGTATTACAGTGTTCTCCATACCGTTTTCATTTCTGAACTTAACGAACTCTAAAATAAAACACCAATTATATTTGCGCACAATTACAGAGTTTTATTATCGGAAGTTTGTAATACCGCAGTAAAACCCTTGTCTGAGCTTTTTATGTGTATTTCCTGTGGTGAATACTCATAACAACTTTGCAGATGAGTTCGACTTCGTGGTGTCGTTATATGTATAGCAACGATTATGTAGAGCGTCTTTCCTGTTCCAAATTCAGTATTATAGTCGCGAAATAATCGCTCATCAAATCTTTTACGCTCGAACGGGCTCTGTTTTAGGGTTTTGCGTTCAGATCCTACGAAATATGTAAATTTTAAAGTATATCATATTTTCAATGCTTAGGAGGAGTGGAATGTTAAACATTTCTCTTTTTATGTTACGTGTTTAGAATGATCATCCATATAATATATCGTATGGTAATGTAGGCCAGAATCATTAGCTAAAGAACTACTTTGTTATGCTTCATTTAAGAACCAGTATTTGGATTTCGTTTTAGTCAGCGTATAAATGAGATGTATTAAAAACTAAGATATCTTCCGATATGTGAAGCAATGCCTAAATTTAAAATCAAACATTGTATAATACAAACTAGTAACGGTATTTCTGGTCTATGTTTTATATTATTTATTATTGGAGAATATCGCATTAGATGCTTGTAACCGTCTGTATATTGTAACTTTTTACCGCTAGCGTGGAATCACAATCGATGAAATACGAGATCCTTATTACCCCAGCACACACTTGCAATAAATGGAGGCGAAAATTTTGCACCATGTTATAATAACAAATAACAAAACTTAAAATGTGTTTAAAGTTCGTGTTCAAAATGTCCACCATCTCTCAGTTCCTCGCATACGGTTCCTATAGATCCTATTTTTTAAATAGCCAAACATGAAATAATCCGATGGGATTAGATCAGGTGCTCTTGGGGGCCATCTTTGTGCTCCAACAAACCTGTCAGAAAAAAAAACTGTTGAAGATATTGGCAGGTTTGTCGAGCAGTATGAACTGGAGCATTATCATGCTAAAGATAACCTTCTTCAAACTCATTTTCTTGTAATTCTCCAACAAACAATTCTAACATCTGTTGATAACGTTGAGCTGTTACAATTTCCTCAAACAAAATTGGCCTGGACATATTTAACCAAACTCCAGCTTTTATGGCGTGCGATTGAGTTTCTCGAATTTCGTGTGGATTTTGCGCAGATTAGATGCGCTAATTATGTGAATTTATATAGCCTGTTAGATGAAACCAGGCTTTATCTGAGAAAAATGATTGGGTCAGCATGTTATCATCTATTAAATTGTTATTAAACCAATGACAATATTCTAATCGTCTGTTGTGATCTAATGGTAATAATTCCATGTACTGTAGAAATTTTGTACGGACCACCAATGTCAAGAAAATTGATTAAATGTTTGGAATTTGTATGTATATAACTTCACTCATTAAAATGGTAATAAATATAGTTAAATGTTTGCGAAAAACAGTTTTTTTTTCCGACAATCATTTTGTATCTCCGGTTATTATAGTATTATTAAATATTCAGTTATAGATGTTTGTATACAAATAAGAAAGTTAAAGAGTTTCGTTTTATTTTAGTCTATGGAAGCAGCATTGGAAGCTGGTTTGACAAGAGCCATCGGTGTATCGAACTATAACAAATCACAAATTGAAAGAATTCTGGCTAATTGCTCAATTCCTCCACAAAACTTACAAATCGAATTACATGCTTACTTTCAACAAAAAGAACTAGTAAATTTATGCAAAAAGAACAATATTGCGGTGACAGCATATTCGCCTTTGGGATCGCCAGGATTAGGCAAATTTTTATCGAAAGAGTAAATATTTTTAACTCTCACTTACATCTTACATCAAGTATCTTTTATTACTCAATACTTTTACAGAATCGAAATGCCTGATATTTTAAACAATCCAACTGTGAAAGCTTTGGCACAGAAGCACGGCAAGACTAATGCTCAAATCCTTTTGCGCCACCTAATACAGAGGGGCTTTATTGTAATACCGAAGAGTGTGACACCAAAACGTATAAAAGAAAATATCGAAGTATTTGATTTTCAATTGGATGATGAAGATATGAAAAAGATGAATGCTTTAGATCAAGGACCTCAAGCAAGGATACTTAACTTCAAAAATGCTTTTATTGGGTAAGTTAAATTCATTCTAATTGTTTTGGAAGATATCTTATAATAGTAACATTAATTAATTAATTAATCTGGGAAATTTAAAGAGCTCATAGATGTAAACAAAAAGTTATTTTTGTTAGCACTGAATATGATTTTAACGGAATTTTGTTTTCTAAACAGAATAATTCTGAAGTTTCTCTTGTCGGAAAGTCGTGTTATAAGATAACCTTATTTCGGTAGGAATTAAACCTATTTACTCTGATCACGAAGCAATGTGCATACCAAGTACGTCGCAAGAGATATGCAGAAGTTCAACTCTAAAATGTTCATGTTTGCAATGAGATAGATAAAAACTAAAACTTTTTTTTTAATTTAAATTATTATCTGTTTAATGAATTGCATATTTTATACTAGATTTTAAGGAGTAACTGACAAATATTGCTTGTTTATGAGAAATAATAAATTTAATAGTAACTACAATAATCTACGTAAAGATGTTATACAGAGTATTCCAATGAAAACGATCCATCTTAAATAAGTCGAAATCGTCAAGAAATACGAATAAACGCCGAGACACGTTGATTTTTGTTTCAAGGGGAAAGTCTTTCACCAATAAGGTAAAATCATGACTTGCTCCCATTGTCCCTCCTCAGTATCGAATATTAAAATTTCAAATGGCACTACGTCATATTATTATATTTTTCGATTTTACATACTATTTGCAACAACTTTCATATAGGACAGCTTATTGGTGAAAGAAGTGGGAAATTCTTCAACCAAAAATCGACCTGTCTCGGCGTTTTTTCGTATTTCTTGACGTTTTCGACTTATTTAAAGTGGATCGTTTTGATTGGAATGCTCTACTTGAAATAGGAAATATATTAAAAATTAAACGTAGTTGCAATTAAAGTTTTCACCACCAACTATCTTGCATAATTTTTAGGGAAATTGTAAATATAATGGCTTTACAATTTAAAACAGCCAGCTTAAATATATAAAGCAAGTACGCCTTTTAGTATTTGTTCTATATTTTCAGACATAAATATGCTCATAACTTTTTTTGATCCACTCTGTATATTTCAAAATAAAGTTGCAATTGCTTCTAATAGACATACACACGTGCCCGTAAAGTTGACGTCACAATTTGCTCCTTAAATTTGGATTTCTATGTCATCATTTTTATTGTTTCTTTCAAACTGCTTTACAAGTGTGGCGTTACTTAATGACCTTAAGTTGGCAAGAGAAAATAATAATCAAATATTAAATCAAATTTTTGGTACGACAAAGAAAATGTTCACTGCAAGTGAGATTCTATGCATAAAGTTTGGGTTATAAAATTGAATTGTGTACATGATGTAAAAGTAAATGCCAACTAAATGACATCGAAATTAAAATTTGCAGCGAAAGTTGTGACGATGACGTGAAGTTGCCAATCAAGAATTGAATGTCTTATAAATTTTTCACGAAAAAAACAATTTTACATTACATTTATCTTTTAAAAAGCACACATTATTTTATAATTTAAATTAAATTTAAGATTTAAATTCAAAAAGGTATAAATAAAAATACCTTAAACTTGACTATAACCGCAGTACATAACTAATTGTTGGTATGTGATGAGCAAACCTTAAATATGTAGATCTTTTTAATACTATACACATATTTTATAACATATTAATTAAGAGATCTAACTAACTAATTATTCTCATCTTTTTTAGGGTAGAAAATCATCCGGAATTTCCGATGGAATAAAACTTACCAAACAAGGCAACCAGAATGCATTATGGATTTCAATTTCACTATTAGAAATTGAGTGAACACAGTTTAGATAGATTAAATATTATATTGCATTATATTAATTATATCTGTTCATGTTCATATTATTGAAGTCTATCACATGCCGCAAGAAATATAGATATAGAATTTAGTGAGATTATAATTAAAAAGTTAAGTGTAAATGATTTTGATACACTAATAAATATTGCATTCACAGCATGTTAAGAGTTTATATTTTTATGAGTACCTAGTGGATTTTGGAAAGGAAAAAAAATATAAACACAATATTTTTGGGTATCTTTACTTTAACAAGTAAACAGTTTTATTAAAATCAGCACATTTCGTCACTATACAATAGTAAAGATATGATACATAATACATCATATTTAGTTCATACGCATATACATGTATATTTAATAATTTCTCATACATGGAGAGGACAATTTGGACCAAATAAAGGGCAGTTTCTTTTATAGCAACAGCAAACATTAAATATCTTTTTTCTCTTAAGAAGAATGGAAAATAAGAAATAAACATAAACTGTACTACATTCGTTGCATTTTTGGTGTTTGTTCTTTTTTTTCATAATACAGTGTAATTGAACGTAATTTAATTTTATTGTATTTCAATTGACTCTTTAAAAATCGCGATAACTATAACAACTTTTTTTATAGAATTCTACATTCTGTTTAATATTGATATGATTTTCTTTTTATCGTAAGTAAAGCTTTCGTACAAAATAGCTACATATACATATAAACGGTGTTCTCAAAATGTCTATTCTAATTGTTCGCCGGGAAATATATTTATTTAATTTATATAAAATATAATACATACATACATACAGGCTGTTTCTAAAATGTGTTTCGAATTTTGAGTTGTCAGTTCTGTTTAACAAGAGTTACGATTATTTTATGAGTTTGCAGTTTTTGTTTGCTCTTTAAATATTTTCGTACTGCATTAATTTTATACAGTAAAACCTTTGATAGTGACCACCTCTACAAAGCGACTACCTGCATAAACGCTCGACTATGAATGCTCCATATTTACGAACAGAAATCCCATTATTTTATATCACTCATCATCGGAATTTTTAGTATATATTAATGCTAAAAACATACTTCATTTAGAGGGTCGCCTACCAGCTGATTATTTTACAGCGGTGCCATATCTAAATAAATCTATAAATCGTTTGCTCGATTGTATTTTAATATAATTAGAAAATTGGGCTTCATACACATATTTAAATGTTTTATATCTACATATACAATTTTGTCTATTAATATTCGATATTGACTTCACAATATCGTTTCCAGTTTACCTTGATAGGGGAATAGAGATTACTAAATTAATTTTTAGATTTAATTACTGAAATTTGTTATGAGCATTCAAAATACATCTACATATGTGTGTATGAAGTAGTGAGTATTTGTAGTACAAATATTACCACTTCAAAGAAGAAGCCAATATTCCGTTCGCACAACTATCGCTAAATACACTTGTGTGAACTTCAAACAATCTGCAGAATTACCTATCATCGATTGTATTGACGAAGTTCAAGAAACAGATAAGATTACTCCCAACTCTGAAACGGAGGAAGAAGAACTTGAAGTTCTTCCAATGCCGAATGTGTCAAGCCTATCTGAAGCATGTGCAAGTTTGAGAGACAGAAAACTTTACGTTGTGTTAACAATTTGACATGTCTACAAATATTTTTTAATTACTATTAGAATGTGAATCTAAATTTCATAAAAATAAACTAAATAATGTGAAGCTGTCATTACTTTCTGATTATTAAAAATATTCCAAAGCAAACATGCAGTACATACATATGTATATACCTACATATGTAAAATTATGTAGTAATATAAAATGTAGGCAAGTTCTTTTAAAACACTAAACACTTTAACCCACTGAACACCAAACAAGTTTTAACTAAAACACCGAGGCGTTTCAACAGCAATGCTGTCATTATCAAGGCGATAATAAAACTGTTCTTTTAAATTTTTAACCAACCTGTCCTGTTTACCAACCAATATTTAATTTCCGGGTGGGATCCCTATCGAGAGGTTTTACTGTAATACGAATTAATAAAATATTCACTGTGTTTAGCTTACCACAAACAAGTTTGCTATGCCGATAAATCCTGCTGCTTTAATAATTAAGCGGTGCTCAATATTTCAATGTAGATATCTTTTAATTGCACATCATTTAAAACAAAATTTGACGTTCTAAGAAGTACGATTATTTATAGTTTTATTTTCACATTATTTTCGGCTAAATATATTAGTACTACTGTACTAAATTGTTTGTTGGCCTTAATAATGTATTTTTTCGACAAAATCATAATTATGTTGAAATCCACGGATAAATCGTTTGTTATTAGTGTTTCATATTCACAGTTGTTATCTTTTTCATTTCAAATAGTTGGTTTATAGTTTCTTTCTCTCTCCTAAACCTATCTGATTATCCCAAAATTGCGTGTTTATAATACATTCTAATGTAGTTTCTAATATTTTTACCAACACCTTATGTGTCTCTTTGGGGAAAGTCGAATTGATGAACGCAGATGAACGTAAGATTAAGAACTTCATAAATCAGGTAGGTAGTGCAATAAGCTATTTCAACTTTCATATTAAAGACAAATTGATCAAACCACCGCAATAAACAAGCACTTATCATCTCAAATAGCAAATTATACTTTGTGCGAAATTTGTAAGAAAATTCAACAGTAAAAGAATAAACTTATGTTATATGATACATTTTACAAAACAGCCGTAGATACTATGCACATATTTTTCAGAGTTTGTTATGTAGATTTTGAAAACACTGTTTTAGATGACGAATAAGTCTGGAATAGGATTCATTTTATTTCTTGTTAATTTTGGAATTCAAATAAATCTATTGTAGACTTCCCGAATTAAATCTGATTGGCATTCTCTAGAGTAACTAATTCGGAGTAGTTACTTTATTTTTACAAGTTATTCATTTAAAGAACTGATCATGTACTTAGGTTGCAATAATGTGAGGTAACCTAGTTTTATGGTATTCATTTAAAACTGTGAGGAATTTCTAATCAAACTATAGCGTTGATTTATAAATAACCGATCCGTAAATCTATCTCTCTGCGAAAATCCTAACTGACATTGACATGATCCATCAGACGGCAAAGTATCATTAATAATCCTGTAGATAGATAATCGTGTTACACATTGTTATTAATGAAAACCAAGAATTACCTCAATATGTATATAATTTTAGAATATGGTTAACTGCTGGAAATTGTACAATTAAATTGCTAATAAAATGTATACAGTGGATTCAACCCATAGTTTATTAGTTTTAAAAAGGTATCCTACCATGTATATTTCAAGAAGATAAATGAATTAATGCAATATTGTATTCAAGTTAAATAGATCTGTTACTGGAGCAATATAGTTAATTCAGTTAAATACTTAAAATGTGTGTTACATGTATACCGCATAAACTTGATTACAATTGTCAAATGCATGAATGGCAATATTTAATTCAAGTTTGAATTTTGTAGTCTACCAGGTGTCTAGAGAGAATACTTGTAATTAATATCATCGATTGGATCCATGCTAGAACATGAATTATAATAACTGGCTTGCGTGAGATATTGCATTTTCAATAAAGTTGTCTTATTGATTTCAATTGCCCAAGAATTCAAATAATCGGCAGTTAATTTGCAGTTAATGTTCTTAAATTTGGTCTCATACATTTTATATATTTATAGTTTACTCAGCGCTGATAGTTGGTAAGCTGTACATAATTAACTACTCTACGCAATTTCCGCGAGGAATTTGGTGTAAAAATATTGAATCGAGTAGCATATACAATGCCCTATGGATATAGAAAACGACAGGTAGAGCAATTAATAAGGATACTGACAAGTCTTTATGGGATATACAGACTAACGCCCTCAACACCAGATCCAGAAACCATTCCCTAAACTTAGTCTAAAAATAATGGTATCAGCCATGTTTAACAATCTACCCAAGAACACCTACTTTCCAGCAATTTCAAAAAACGTCAAACTGTGTTTTGCGAAAAGCAGGCACAGCCTTAGAGAAGCCGCCATATGACAGATTCATCTGCCTCCTAAATGACAGGAGGGGGTGTAAGTAACAATCCTCTAGTAAAGATGAGCTGGAAAAACGGTAGGATTGGCTAAAAACAGCCTGGTTTTAAGAAAGGATGAAAAAAAAATTGCCAGAGATGCAGAAAACTATTCTCGGAAGTATTGGCGATCATGTCATAATCACATACAGTCATAATTCTCGACAAGTGTATTGCGGAATATAATCATACCGAAGAGCTTATAATGAGGAACCTCGATGAAGATTATAATTCTGAAAGCAGAAGGTAGATAAAGATCAGATAAATAAGTAGTAAAATTCCTCAAGGGTCAGTCTTAAGGCCAACCCTCTGTAATGTGCTATATAAAGGATTTTTCGGAATAGAGTTGTTAGAGCAAACAAATATGATTGGTTTCGTAGACGATATCGTCATCCTTATTGTTGTCAAAGATTCGATGAGCTGGATAAACGCCATCTAAGAATAATATCTAAGAAAGACGGTGGAAAAACTGGAAAGCCTGTATCAGCGCTATGAAAATATCCGCAGTAAAGAAAGTTCGTAGAAGATTTTCGCACACAATATTTGCGATATGTATAGTTATCTTTAACTGCCAACTAAGCAAATTAAAATGAGCTATACTAAAAATGTGATGTACTAATGTTATACTTTAGTTATGTTTTTAGGGTTTACAGTTAAACACATAATTATTAATTAAATTAAAGATATAAATTATTAATCAGCTAGAAAAATTTATACGAATGATTGCAAAAATAATTGACGCTATTCCAGAATTGTGTCATTCATTATCCCGTATCATTGCGATTATATACGTGCTTTTATCAACTTATTCTATACATACTTAAAACACAGACTTTACTTGCAAAATTCGATACACGTGTCTGTATCGATTTTTAAGTATATTTCTTATTTTGTTCTGCTGTGACATTTCAATTTATGTAAATTTTCTTGGTTGTAAAAAGTATTAAGCTGTAGTTGGTTCCGATTTTTAAAGAAAAGTACAGTAAAGTCGTATAACCGATACAGATCGTTTTTAAAAGCCGTACTTTACTGTTTTAAATAATCAAGTTCCTCAAAGTAAATCCATTTATGTTAACTATTAGGAGCGGCAGCAAGTTTTGTTTAAGGATTTCCTTGTGTTTTGTGAGATGTATATAAATGCAATGATACATATTTACATACATCAACAATATAATTCAATATCTTATATCCGTATGTTTTCAAAACTACAGGCTACTTTCCCTAATATCCTCACAACTTTGTTGACACTTGTCTTCATCTGACTGCCTATCGTTTAAAGTACATTTACTATCGTATTCCTTAAATTTAGACAAATTACTACCGTTTTTAATAACATCAGTTTCGGAAATGGTTTTATAGTCTGCTGTGATCGGTTCAACGTTATATACAGAGCACTCACTATTGTAGTTTTCAAGTTCCAATCTTGTAGAACTGCACGCGCTACTGTCATAAGTACGGCTCCTCAGAACGCACTCGTTACTTGCATCAGCAGAGTCTTCGTAGCAATAACACTTAATTTTCGCCCTGCGGTCGTTTCCAAGACTCATTATACAATATTTACAATTTGGATAAGAAACTTCATCCTCAATTCCCGCTGAGTTTGTGTTCGATGGAAGATTAATGTCTTGTATATTGGAAGGCACGGATATTGCGATTTCCTCATCGTTGCCAACTTCTTTCCGTCGCACATTCACTTCCTGAATCGAATTACACACTTGTTCTTCATTACCGATTTCATTAATATCTAAAACCGTTTCTCGAACCACATTTTCGTTTCTCTCAACCATCGAACCTAAATTAAAAGTCTGCATTTCGCTGAATTCTAAATGTCTTTGTCTGAAAAGTAAACTAAGTTCGCTATACGATGGTGGCAAGTCGTTGTTTTTCTCCCCGAAGATATCTTCGTATGATGGTGGAGAGTATCCTAAGGAGATCGGCGAGAGTCCTTTGCTAGTGGTATCTGAGTCTAGAATGCTGGGAGTACTGCTGTAACGAAGCTGGTGTGCTCTGATCAGGTTGGCGCTGAGCTCCATAAAGTCTATTCCTGTTTGATCGGCTTGAAGTTGGGTTATTACCGTCCTGTCCACTACTAGCATTCTACCAAATGGAAGGAGTATTATTGTGGGTGTGGCAGACCTGTCGTCCCCTGGGGTACCTAAAATACAAAGAAAAAGATTTTAGCAGAGTGAGAATAGATGGAAAATATAGATATTTAGCAATAAATAATAGAACAAGTGACACATTTCATGCAATTATAAAAAATAATAAAATGCAAACAACACTATATCATCATATTGTGTATATTTGCAAGCTAATATGTAAACCTTCTTTTATAGAGGTACAGTAATCCCTCCATTTACGCGATCTCCATTTACGCGAATTCACTTTAACGCGGTTGAAAATTTCTTAATTTTAATTTAATATAAATGTTCTATTGCACGCTAGATGGCGGTTTGTGATGATTCAGCGCGTAGTTTTTGCAACATGTGCACGAATAACTCCCTATCTTCCTAAAAGTTAGGTATGTGTGTATTTAAACATTCAGGTTCATTCGCATTCACACAAGTTCCATTTATGCAATTTCCATTTACGCGCTATTTTCATGGAACCAATTACCCGCGTAAATAGAGGGATTACTGTATTATACTCAAGTAGCTTGCGCTTTTACATAACCTCTATTCATTATACCATTTAGCACAATTACGTATCATTAGTTTCAAAAGTTTAAATATACAGCATACGTGATGAATTATACAAGATTCGAGAATCAATAATTATCATTGGGGAAAGCTTTGGTGCCGTGTGCAAAATGGTTAAATTAAGTTAGTGTGGTAAAGTTTGTATATATTGATATATTAAAACAACTGAACACAATAAACGTTATATTTTTAAACTAGGATCTACAGTAAATGTTTGTAGAATAGCAATATTTGCAGCATTGGAGATTATCATGGATGCAGAATTTACGAAATCTTGGGACCTATTGTTTATTCCTCGATCTTAGGAATGCTTTCAATTCAGCCGCTTGTAACAAAGTAATGGAAGCACTAACGAGGAGCATTATTAGGGAATATTTCGGAGAAAAAAATATTATTTTAAATAAATTGAAATTAGATGAAGGGGCTGTTCTGGGACCTACCCTGTGTAACATCTTGCCCGTAGCTCTCTTGACCTGGAACTTGTGAAGGGAGCAACATCCAAAGATGTGCCTAAGGTGAGAGAGGCGTTATGTACAAAACTAACGAAACTCTAAAAGAGTTAATTATTTGGAAGAAAGAACTTACAATTAGTCGGAAGTAGCAACTTATAAGACAGAAATCGCTGGTTACGGGCATTTCCGGGAGTATATGAAAAGGTTCAAAATAATGCGAGAAGACATTTAAATACCTTATGAATCTATAAACTCCCTAGAACACGCGGTACTAACTTGTAAGAGGTGGGAAAACGACAGAACCAGTTGGTGTCGGAGGTGGAACAAAATGTGACCAGCACTATAATATCATTATAAGTTCTGAAGCGAATTGGAAAAGGGTGGTCAGATTTCTTAAAGTTCTATCAGAGAGGGAAAAAATTAAAGGGAGTTAAGGATAATGGAAGAAGAACGGTGGAGAACATTAATTGAGTTGCGAGATACATAAAAATTAGACATCGAGAAGGAAAAGCTGGCAAGAGGCTGGTTATGTGACGTAACAGCTAATTCAGGGTAAAAAGTGGTGTTTTGATGAATAAACTGTATTTGTACGCACTATGGGGGAGTTCCGCACTGCTATTATGTCAACTTAAGTATATGATGACCAGGTTTCACTTCATCAAATATGCAAAGTCAGCCACAACTATTCCCTCGATCTCTTACTATAAACGCAAAAAAAAAATTGAAAAGTTTGAGATTCCAGTCAGATATGCAAGACTATAAGTAACACATGTTAAAATTATTTATAATTATATTGGGTAATTCAAAGAATTACAACATATCAAAGTTGTATTACTAAGAAGGTTCACATTTGCAACAAATTGTTTTGCCATGTCGTGGTAAACCGGTAGAGCATTTTAATAATCGCTACATGGCATTAGACTCTACCATATAATGCTGGGTGTTTCATTGACAATCACTCAAGTTTGGTATCTCGTAAGTTTTTGAACTATCTGCATAATTGTATATAATTTTAAAATGTGCTTCTTATCGTCCTGTATATCTGACTGACATCTTAAACTGATATCTTGTAGCGTTTAAGCACAAGAGGTCGAGGGAATAGTCGTGACCTACGCTATATATACATATAAGTATATATGTATGTATACTAGCTCTGAAACTTGAGAAATTAACTCTAAGTAGATAACCCACAATAGAGTACAACTAGGTAAGTTACTAAAATTTCTTTTAAATAATTTTCCGATCTGTTTCGACCATGTTTTATGTATTATATTGCGAGTACCCGAAAGTAAGCTTTATTGTTATAATAATTATTATTATATTCGGCTTTTACTCGGACGAAACAAACAAGCTTTAGATATTAGGGAGAGGCGTAGTTTTACATTCAAAAATGCTAAACGAAAAAAGAATGTCAATTTTTTTTTTAATCTAGGAAACTTCTTATATTGTAAAGCAAACAATGGAATATTTGACTAATAGTAACACTAAATTAATAATTCATTATCTAGACGTTTTCAATTTATTTGCAAATAACTTCCTTGCGTTTTCGCCAAATTACAGGTGAAATGCGTTTTGAATAACTTGTAGTTTCGAGGATTTCTTTATATATATTCGTCAAGAAACATGCATTAGCATTCTTTCTGTACGTCTAATTATAGACGAGCTTGTCAAGTAGAACTCATCCGGATACATATCAGTTGGTTAATATTGCAAAACAGAACAACATTAGCACGGTAAAAAAATCATTTGTTACAGCGTGCACACGTAAAAAGCTAATACATCCAGCCAAACGACAAAGATCACACTAAAGCTGTGTCCTTTATGTTTTTGGATCCGAGCCTGTTACTAAAATTAAAGGCTGCCATTCAGTTCTGTATGTGAAGAAAAAAGAAATAAAGACAACAAAACGAAACAGTTATCGTCCTTGGAAATATAGTTACCTCGTATATAATGGATAAAATTATTCTAATGTGTATTCCTGTATCATGCAGACTTGTATGTACTGCATCTACAGCGGTACTTAGATAATGTGTGTATAAATTGCTAATTTTACACCATACTTTTAATGTCTCGTGTTTAATATTATAAATTGTTAGGTGAGGTTTAGAACTGACAGATATTTTGTTTATTAATATCATGCAGTTTAAGATATAATATTTATAATTTAGGTATCGATAGTTTTAAAATAAATTTCTAAACAAAATTGAAACTATCGACAGGTTTTTTAATTATAGTATAACACATATATACATACATGTATGTCCAATCGCAGTAAAAGATACAAAAGTAGCATCTAATTTTTAGCACTGACAGTAAATTTGCATTATATTAAAATATAAAATTATATTCAACATTTTTTACATATAGAGCTACAACAATTTTATACAAGTGGATGCATCCATTTTTCTGTTATAAAAGTTGTCGTAGTAGCTTTGGGTTGATTTGATATTTGTCCGTCGCAGTGTCCATTCCGCGAAGCAATATATTATTAGATCATTAAATCAAAGCTTTCAGTAAACTGACATTTACACGCTAATAAAATCAATTTTTTCACGCTACGATAGCGTTAATGGATAAAGAGAACAACCGTTTGTTATTCAACAGAAGTTCTGAGATAAATATAAAAGATGAAACGATAAAAAGAAAAATAAAGATTACTTGTATGAGATCATACAGTTATTGACATCAGATATAGAGATTGAAAACCTTGGAATATTCGCATTCGTAAAAAATTGCAGCTCCTTTATGACTGATGAATAGTTCTAGGAACTATCGTGTTGATTAATGGATATAGCATATGAAATTAGATCGTATATTTGCTTTCTAGAGATAGAAGGATCAACGTATTATCAAAAAGTTTATTGCGAAATTCTTATTTAACTTTTACCTAACCAGTGTGGATTTTTCGAACTCAATATGTATATACAATTTACAGTGGTACTTCAGAACAAATTATAGCTTCTTCAGAAATAGAAAATTCATCATTGCTTTAGAAACTTCCTCATTCTCCTCTTCCTTTAGTTTTTATAATGAAATTAATTGATAAAGGGATGGCATTTTGTTCGGCATAGGCTTTTACGACCACAGTTTTTCGCACTGAAGTCTTTCGATTGTTATTAACAACACCAAATTTCAATGGGGAGGAAATCTATTTGAAGACCAGGAAACTGCATAAACTATGTCAGAAGAGCCAGCTACTGGCTTTAGTGGCATTTCGTCAATGCTGTCGAGACCAAAATAAAGGTAAATCAGCTTTCGTCAATACACAACATCACTTGAAAACTACACTTGCTAAGGAGGTAATTCGACGCACGGAGAATGCAGAATGCAGAACAGAACTACGGAGAACAGTCGACAGAAACAGTGATGGGCCTATACAATATCAGCTGAATTCAACAATAGAGTAACATAAGAAGAAGTTTGACAACTCAGCCCTAGCAAGACACAACGAGAACTAGTTATTCAGAAAGCACTACTAACCCTCTTAAAATATTAATTAACAGAGTCAGAAAAGAAAGTACTAGCAAACGCTTTAAACTTCGCAGTTGCTTTCGCCAAAAGAGGAAATTATCACCCAGGTTAAATCTGTTATCAGAAATCTACCTACAGAGAAGACAGCAGAAATCAGACATCAGTAGTTATGCATAAAGTGTAATACAGCTAACAATAAGTGTCGACAGCATAAAAGTAACGCTATAATTGTAACATACATAGATAATAAGATTAAGTATATATTGTGTACAATACTGGACCTAAAATAGATTGCTGAGGAACACCGTCCCTCCAGAGAATTGAACCCCGGCGCCTATCGTCCTGTCACAACAATAGTCAGCCGCCTAACCACTGCGGCCATCGACCCGTTGCATTGTTGTTTCCAATAAGATAGCTGTATATTGATCCTAATATCTACCTTACATTGCTAGAGCAAAGAACAGATTGTGCAAAATAGAAGAAGAAGAACATTACCATACATTTCAACACAATCAAGAATATAAAGCAGTTAGTTCCGTCAAATAAAGGTCATCTGCTGATACTATGTACATTCAACTAAAGTATAAACAAACGAACTTGAGTATCATCAATCTTTGTCATGCTAATCATGTTGTTAGCTTCTGAAGCTAACAACATGATTAGCGAAATGTAAGATTAATACTTATCTATATGAGAATACCCCCACGACTTGAATGCAGATGCCATTTTTGCTTCATATTTTGTTTTGGTTTTGTCCTAGGCGCAACTGTAGTGGCTTGTTAAACTATATCAATCGCCTAGATTACTGCCCATTTGGCTACGATATTTGTGTTTTCTTTTTTTTAAATAATAGTCTAACACTATATAAAGAAAAATTGTACAATTGTGGATTTGTTTAGTGCACGTTTTAGGCTATTTTTAACCACCTTCCAATGAATTCTCGAACAATAATCAGTACAAGTCGTAACCTATACTTGCATGATTTCGTTTTTGGATCCTAAGCTCTCAAATCTATATCCATTGAATTGACGTTATTTATAATCGAAAATTTAATAACTTTCAGTAGATATAACTCACAACGATTTAAAAATAAAATGCGATAAGGAAGTAAATTAAACCTATTAGAAATTATCGTTAATGTACTGCGTGAATTTCGTAATTAGGTGGCATATTGCCAAAAAGTAAAACGATAACAATTTATATATTCAATTAAGTAAAATATTTACATTTAAGCTACGTATTTAATTACTTAATTAGATCGTTTATTTATTTATATAACAGTAATTTATTAAGTAACAACTACACAGTGTATATTTCTACGCCTATTGCTAAAGTACGACAGTTTTAAAGATTTCTCGTAGATGATATAATTTCTTTTCATGTATGCAATAAAAGACAAGACACTGCCTCTATTTAATCTAAAAAACCATTATGTTTTCGTGTTGATGTTATAATACTAGTACTACGTAATATTGCTAATGTAACTCAATTAAAATAAATAGTCACTAACAAAGTCAGTCGATAGTAACTCCGATATGTTTGTCATTTCCATTGCGAGTTTCTTTAATTTTAGTTTCTCTTATGTTAAATTTTGAAATGAATAATTTAAAACAATTGTTTTCACACTATACAGACTGGAACTTTATAATTATTTACGTGCCTCATTTTCGGAGTGGAATTATTTGATGGTCGTCTTATGATTTTGTATCTTGTATACAATATTTAGCGAACAATATTTAATATACTAGGATAGTAAAATGGTAAATTGAGTAATGAACGTTTTCAGGAAAAAACTTCAGAAAAAAAGAAAAAAAATAACGTGGTAAATATAATGAAATGAACCCAATAAAATAAACTCACCAATGGAGTTGGTCAAGAACTTTATTCAAAATAGTAGTATCAGCATGTTTTGAAAATAACAAAAATAGTATTTTGTTTAATAAAAAGCAAATGGGATTGCGTTGAAGAAACATCAGAAACTTTTCTTTAAACTTTTTTTATTGTTAGACAAAAAATTATTGTGGTTTATATAATACTCAATTGAAAGTTGAAGTTAAATACATTTTTCCTGGTATTAGATCTAATTCGAATGACAATGACATATTTTTCTAACTGTCTTATAAGCCTGATTTAGTATAATACTCGACAATACACATTAACACACATGAGAATCAGAAACTGGATTAAAAACATGAGATATTGCATAGGTACTTGCAAAATAAGTATGCAATATTATGCCTGATTAATGTTTTATCAGGTACATTTGTTGAAGGCCATATAGAAATATTTAAGAAAGTACTGGGACTCATTTGAAAGGTTTTATTAATTCTGAAAATGAAATTTGAAAAATTCTAAAGTAAAATTTTAATGTAGTTACATACAGGGTGTGGCATCTTTTTTGGATCGGCCGATTGTGACATTGCTATTTATGTTATCGAAAAATGTTCTCTACAGCAAGAAAATATTTTCTTATATACAGGGTGTTCAGTTTTGTCTGTACTATAGATTACTTTGCTTTTTTTTATGGAATACCCTATATATTATCGCATTTTTAAATTCTTTGATGTAATATAAGGTAATTTTAATTAACATACTCTACACTAAAACCCAACAGTTTTCGAGATATTTAGTTTCGAAAGGAAGAAAATGAATTTACTTAGAGTACTTAAAAAATGAATCTAGCCTTTCCTAATAATCATTTTGAAACAAATCGTGGGTATTATTATAATGATACTTCAAGCTTTATTTTCCATACTAAACATACATATTATATTACACTGGGTGCTTTGTAATCGAACTCGAAATTAAATACCATTAAATGACTAAAACTCGTTTATTTCAAATGGAACACCTGTGTATATTTTTAAATGACTAAACTATTGCAGTTTATTTCAAATGGAACACCTGTAAATGTATATTTTTATGCTAACTATTGCAGATTTTTCCTATGTACTCTGTGTAAAAATGCATTATTTTCCTTTCGAAAAGGAATTTCTCGAAAACTGAGAACTATTAGGGCAGAGTATGTAAATTAAAAACCTTTTTACATCAAGTAATTCAAAAAATGCAGGCAGGAAGATGCCACACCCTGTATATGTACATATATAAAACAATGGAAAACAGTAGGCCAAAAGAGAATATTATTCTATGTTTATAAGCAGATAAGAATGCTACAGAAAAGTAAAGGGAAAATACAAATACAAGCTAGACAATAACAGGACAAAATCGAATGAAGTAAACCTTCAAAGCGGATGTGTTTAATTGAGCAGTCTAATTTGTTACTACCATTTGTTAACAGATTGTGAATACGACGCCCACTTGTCCATTGAGTTGATAATAGATACTACCGCTAATATCACAGATCAGTACTTGCATCCAAAGGTGCCTATTGGTTTTAAGAAATTTGTTGTCTGAGCAATTTTTTGTTCAGCAGTCAACAATCATCGAGTTAACCTTGCGGGATTATTAAAACGCTTGGTTCATATGCTGGGTAGAGCATCACATTCGCGCAACTTTTTTTATACAGTTTATGCCACTGAAATGTGCAAGAATATACATAATTTTGAAAAGAAGTACTGGCTGTACTCGTTAAGTTCACTAGGTTGGGAATGTGGGTATGGCACCACATGGCGTTTTCTCTCCCGCTGTTTAATTTAATTTTAATAATTGATTTTAATATGTGACTTGGTTTTTATTAATACTAATTTTAATATGCTTTAACGCCTTTGAAAATGTTTTTGAAGTTACATCGTCAATGTACACTCTTATCTTAATTCTCTGATGAAGCAATAAATAAATTGCGAAAGCTCAGAATTTGAAAATTTGAATCTATTGTTAGAATCTTTGGCTGCCATGCCCACATTCTCAATCTAGTGAAATATACCTACATAATATTTTAGTTAAATATTTACTACTTTAATATAGGTACTAACTTTGGACCACCCCATGGTATTTTAAACTAATTTTAAAACATATTTCTAATGATCGTGCATACCTCTCAACAAAAATATTTCAAAAACATATCAGCACTTTTCGCTTTTAAACTAACGCGAATGTGGTGTTCCAGCCTATATCCGATATAATTCGTGCTTTAGCAATGCTAGAAACATTCAAACGTCGAGCTTTGACAGTCATTGTTTCCACTTTCACAGGTTTTCCATCTGTGGGTCAACAACGGAGTCATGATTCCACCCACACTTTTGTAACCAATATTTTATTTTAAATTATGACCAGGGCTCGTCCTTTCTTATACATATGTATATACAGTTGCGGCCAAATGTTATAGGCAGGTTACATATTTTAGCGTTGCATTAAAACCGATCAACTCCAATTAAAATAAAATACATGTCATGGTTTTGTGCATAAGTATTAGTAGATAAGATATAAATCTAAAACTATTTTCTTAGAAATTACTAATGGTAATTTAGAATCAATTTAGTAGAGGTGCCTATAACATTTGGCCGCAGCTGTATGTACATATATACTACAATTATTTGTGCTTTAAAAAAATGACATTGCGATGTTCTAAATTTAACTAAATTTATTTTTGTTGTAAAACACTCTACACATAAACCTGACGCACAAGTACAAATACATATGTTGTTACTATTGAACGTTACTTTTATGTAACACACTTTTATGTAATGTACTTTTAGTTGTTTTCATCGAGAGTAGGTATATTTTTTTCCGATTCCATTAGGTAATAGTAACTCGTTTTAAAAATGAAATCAACATGGAGGTACACTTCAATAGAGGAATAAAGATAAAACTAGTAAGGTTTCTTCACAAATAGAATAACTCGTCGATTTTAACCATTTCCCTTTGTCAATAGAAAGTTTTTGCAAACTTTACAAAGGCATTGTTATGATTATGTCTTAACGTTTAACAGCATACAATAATGAAGTTTTCAACAAATATGTATACTAATATTCTCATTCTTACATTTATATTCATTGTTGTATAAGTACACAGATTACATGAAAATCTATTTCACTGTGTGTTAATTTGGGGAAAGTGACGATATAGCTTTTGCAATAAAAGCGAGTTTACCTACAACATCGTATCCTTTCGACTTTCGCTAACTTAGAGCGTTCAAGGTTGATTGTGTACGTTGTGGATTCTAAATAGCTCCTCGTGCTTTTATAGTCGAACCAAGAAGCGATCAATACTGCCGACGCTGAATTCGCGTTTAACAGTTCAACTTGCTTATATTAAATTAAAGCTCTACAAATGCGCTGTATTACCTATTAACAATATGACTATTCGGTTGAACAGAAGCAAGCACTAAAACTATCGACCTACAATGGTGTAAACAGATATCACATCATACGAAGGCAAATGATGTGAAAGTGGTGTTGAAGGATTGAATTTGCGTGTATTATATAGCGAGGCTCCTTTACCGCCTCCGCTTTGCCTTTCCAACTGCTAACTTTCGACCACTGTTAAAATAAGGTTTCATTATATTAACTATCAAAATTGTTAATTACAAGTTACGAGAATAATAGAAATTATGAAGCTCTAGAAAACAGCAGAGGACGTGATGTGATTTTGGCAACTGAGCGACTCGTTAAGAAATGGAACACGAAGTATTCATATTGTTGGTTTAAAATTAAATATAATAATGGTAACATGTATATGTATACGGTATTTGTATATAGTACCACCTAACAACTCTTCGGATGACTGCGAATTATATTTAAATTACTCAGAAATCTAAGTTATTTCTTTTTAGTTATATGTGCTTAGTGATAATGTGATTGAATATAAACGTACCGTTTTAAATAATTTCATACAATACAATACAATTTCTACACTTGAAACAAGTAAATAATATACTCAATCAAATCAACCGTATACCTCTCATTACAAATGTATGTTATAATCAATTTCAGGACAACCTGTTTGAAAGGTAATTTTTTTAGACTGCTATTACAAAACTACTACTATTTCAAAATCATGAACACCAGGGGTCAAAACAGTCGTAATTGGTGACAGATGTTTTTACAACGTTATCGAGATAGATACAGAAGATAATATCTAGATGTCTCCATTTTCAGCCAACACTACACATACCCCGGTGCTTCCTTTCTGAGTTTGGTTTTCTGTAGTTTTCCAAATTCCACGGCAAATGCGGAAAGGTAACATCTTAAGTCGGTCTACAGCCGCAGGCGTAATAATAACTCATGGCCAGCCGATGCCCCCTGTAATTGGCGCAAGCTGTTGGGGGATGCTAAGGCATGGATTATTATTATTATTATTATTATATAACACAGCCATTAGATGTGGCAATACTTGCTCCTTTGAAAAGAATATTTTTAAAAAGACGACGAAAGAAAGCCAAAACTCAAATACGCCCCCATTCTGTTAGATTATTATCGCCACTCTGAGCTCACATACAAGAGACGAAGAGAGATCTGCGTTTAGAACCATAAATTTGCACTCTGTAGGGCCAAACGAAATCTTTGTTACTTTATCTGTAACAATGAAGATACTTGGAGAACCATCGACGCCAACCTTATCGAACTATTAAGAGAAATGCGTGGTGCATCTCAGGAGCAGAGAAAAAGAGACAAAAGTTTAAAGTCTGGGAAGGACATGAGTTCAACATGCACACATTTCAGTCCTCCGGACAATGGCAATAATGTATCTAATTGAACACAACTTACACACACAAAAACTACACCCAAAGAGTTGCAGTGATAGCCAGACAAGCGATACAACTTAAAGAGTCACAGCAACTAAGCACCCAGCACACATTAAAAAAATAAATAAAAATAATTTAGCAGAAAAAAATCCTTTGGGAAACAAGTCAGGCCTGCGAATATTAGAAAAAATAGTTTCAGAAGTTGTGGTGATTCTAACTCAAAGTATATATATGACTTACTAAACTTAAAAATTATAAAAGCACTCTTAGGTGGATCCAGTGCTTATAATGCCAAAAGCAGATGTGCTACGTTTGATCCTTTGCAGGAATCGAAGATGGATAGTAAAAGCAGAAGATAAACGTTTGCGTACGTAGTCAAAAAATGTGCACAATTTACACATTTTTTACTGTGTAGTTGTATAGGTTAAATAAACATATCTTAAATTAAATAAACAAATTGTAAATTTAACGCATATTTTTTACTGTATTACTATAGTTTCTTTTTTTTTATTCTTAGAGTTGTTGGTTCTAAATAATATAATTTTCTTGAAGTTATTATTACTTTGTATTGATAAAATTGTTTAAAAGTTTTGAAATGGTGTTTTATATACTTGATGTCAAACTAGGCCTACTTTGTCATAAAATCGTGAAAACACTGAGTTAAGTGTGAAATAATAAATTTATGGCTTACATTCATCATGGTCCAATAATTTGAGACCTCTATTATATCTCTCCTTATTAAAATGTAATGGCGTGATCTTTACAGATGACTTAAAACTCATTAATCTGTTTCATCGCCTGATATTGATAACTGTAATAATCATATTGATCTGAATATTTCTAAGCGCCAAGTAATATCGGAATTATAGTTGGACATGGTGCTGTGGTAGTAACGTAGTTTTCTAAAATGTCTCTTTTTAAAACTGGAAATATGTGTCCAGATCGTGGAATCTGTCCAATCATTGGAAATAAGGCGTAAAATTTCGGCTATAACTTTTTAATATAATTTATTATTTCTGGATATAAATTCACAGCAAACCAATTTATTTTATTGCTCCAGAGGATACACCAATATGTCGTATAGATCACCTCTAACGTATATCTGCATATTTTATATCACAAGCTGGATAGAGTTTTCCTATAATTATTGTAGAATGTTTGCGTATGTGGTTCACATGCTATTTGTTGAGTGCAATGTACCGAGTACTTAAAGTTAGTGGTAGTATAGTAGTAGTAAAGTTATTATTTCTCGTTCCTTTAATCCTATATTTCGTACAGAAATTTACTGCTTTTTACGGTTTTAAGGATTGGTATCGCTAAGAGGATATAACAGCTAGGTGAAGTAACGTGCTTTTTAATTTCTCGTTGTAGAAGTTATCGGGTACGGACGTAAATACGTGATTGAGAATCATTTTATGTAGACTTGACCTCATTATAGTGGTTTCGATTGTGTAAACGTGTTATTGCGGAATATCTTTTACAAATTTGTGGGATAATGATATCTACTAATTAAGTCTGGAGCAGATTTACTTTTGATTCAACTATTATATAGTACCGATAGTGGCTTCTTCCGGAGTCATTCTCCAACATAGAAGGTATCGAGTGGACCTTTCTTTTTCAATGTTTTGTATGATTTGAAATTATCGCTAAAGAATAATTCGTTTAGGATTACCTGCTACACGAAATATACCTGGAAATCTATGCCGGCTTGTTCATTTTCACCTTAAAAGTTTAAACTGGATGGATGGATTAAACTTAATGAATGCAACGTCTGTTATATAGATCTGTTTTAGCCCAAAATATGAAACTACCTATATTAAAGATGCATGGTGTAGTATGTTATTGCAATTTATTCAATAGCCACGGAGAAACCTGCATGTCAAAGAGTATAAATGGGTCTAAACAATTCAAGTTAATGAGAAATCTATGGTGCTGCCTGTGTGACGTAAAGTAAATTGTTAGATGACATTGAATGCCAACAACTCAATTATGATGAGCAAAAAGGCAAGATTACAAATATTGCAATACTTAATGTTTTTTTAAACTGATGTCATCAATAATCAATGTGCACAACTGTTTGAAGGAAGCGATGAAAAGATTCTAGCTACAGAAGAAAATTTGCATTTTTTTAATTCCTTCATATGTGTGTTCCTAAACCATTAATGGGTAGGAATTTAAGTAAAAAGCTCTTTATATTCGCTAATCCATACATTTGCTTTCGCTAATTAGTTAGGATTACCAGGGCTATGTAGTAAGTGAGTTTTCAGACAACAGAATGTTTGATCAGTAGGTTCCAGTTTGCTACTACTCAAAAATGCTTCAATCGGTATGTGACATATCGATTTAGTGCAATTATTGAGCATACTGCATTAATATTAGCAATATTATATAAACGTCGAAGCACGACCTCCATGAAATTCATTTTTGGCTGGCTTTGCAATCAAATTACTGGAAAAATCATGCATATATAAGTTTGCCAATAAATCTGGAACATCTATTTATTCCAATCGTAAATTACAGATTTTTGGTTAAAAAAATTTTGGAACTAGAAGAATTTAGTATATTTAGAAGATTTATTCAATGAAATAGTATATTTGTGTTTAAACTTACAAATATTTTAATTTTACTACATAAAGGTAGAAGACCATGTTTAATACTCGCACATATTTGAAATTTTATTTCAACGTATTAAATGTACTTAAACTTATAAAAGCTATACCTGTACTAAGTGTATATTTTAGATTTCTATCGATCGTCTTGTACAATAGCTTCACAGCAGAAAACACACAATAGCAATAGCGACAACTTTCTGCAAACTTTTTTCATTCAATAGCGGAATATTACCTGACCGTTTTTACCAGCTAGATTTGTAACGACTATAAAATCGTCCCTCTCTTCCTCATTCACCGATACTTCGACTGAAAAGAAAAACAAAAATATCTCTAAAGTAATATACCAATACTAAAACAATGGGTAATGGAAAAGCAGAAGCGTATAAAAAGGAAAGGAAATAGGGCAAGTCATGCAAGATACTTTACTATAGCGTGGGTATAAATTACTTGTATATTAATGAGTTAGCGAAAAAAATATGAATAAAAGATATTTTCATTTCTGTTGCATAATTTTAACAGCAACTAGCTGCAAATGTAACTACAATAAGGAATAAGTATTAACGCTATTTACATAACAATCATTGAAGAGCTTTCAGTAACGTATTCCACGTTCGCAGGTCAAGTTTTTTATAAAAAAAAATAACGTAGATTAAAATACATACCAGATAATTCGGTATGTGCTCATGTAGATTACGGCATGTAACTAACTGTAAGTAACAAATATATTCTATTTATGAATATATACCTATTTATGTTTTGCACTAGGTAAGTCTAATATTTTATTAGTTAATAAATTATCTATATGGTTAGAGAGATGATTTATTTAATTTCAAGTTTGAATTATTATGTGTTTATTTTTAGAACACTTTATTTGAATTAGTTCATTACACATTTATTGGTATTATGGTATTAAATATGTGTATTTAACTACTTGTAGTAAAAACATCAATATCTTTAACTTGAGTATTCAAATATTCAGTTCCTGTAAGTGTTGTTTTATCTCGATCATACTTTTCTTTGATGATTTCTATTCTATTTAAACGAGTAATATTTATTGAAATTGAAATGATGTTTTTAAACATATTTGAAACAGGTAATTTACAGGACTATGCTTAATGGTACTTGAGATACCTACTAATGTAAAAACGTAAAAAGCACCCTATTTAATTTCTAATACTTCGCTAAAAATACGTTCTTATATAACTTATACAATTCGCAACAAAATGATAGCACGTTTTCAGAACAACAAAATTATGCTGTAAGTTACTTATTAAGAAAAAAATAATAATACTGTACTAATAAATACATAGAAACTCTTAAAAAACGTACAATTAATAACGGGAGCATTCTTCATTTTATAGACTTTGCTGAATATTTTTGTATTAATTTTTGATGTACCCGCAAGAAATTCATTCTTTTTAATATTTGATTTGATCAAGCCATGTAGACGACGTGCAAAAAATTCCTTAAATATTTGCTATACAGCGATCCTGCCGGCGATGGGAGTACTACAATATTCCATGCCAATATTTGAACATTATTAATTGTCAAGTATTCTATAACAATTCTACTCAAATACATATTATCTTTCTGAAAAACGCAGAATCTGTCGCTTATTAACTACCTACACTAAGCAATTATAATTTTTTATTTTCTCTTTAGTAATTATTTACAGTTTTACTTTCTCTTACAGTCGTAATAATAGCAATAAAAACAAATTTATTCTAGCACGTCAGGTTTTGCTACAAACATTCACAAGTAGCATAGTATACTTTTTATACGGTTACCTGCTGCCACGTTAATAATAGAGCCCCTCAGAGTAACAGCACACTATTATATTACTATGTGCTGGAAAATACTTGGAAAATTTGCTGCTGTAAATTATTTAAATATCGTAGACAACATAATGTTTCCCATATTAATTTCATTTATCAGCAGGGTAACTGGCCAGTTCATACAGTCGATATGATAGAGAACCGGCTTCAGATACACAACCTTAAAGTTATGCCATGATCTACAAATAAGATTTAAAACTTTAAACTGCAGAAAAACTGTTGACGCTATAGAAGAAGCGGGGCAGGAGGTAAATTTAGGCAAAAATTTTATAAAACGCTGAAGATTGCAACAAATCACAAACGTACGCTTTTTCTCATTTATTTTGAATCTAAATGAAGAAAATAGTACTAGTGAATGCTACTGGTAACAAAAAAATATTAGAATGAAGTTACGTAGTATATATTTTTCTTATTATAGTAATTGTCTGAAATCAAAGTATCTCTTGAAATAAATTACAATGACTACAAAAATTTATAGTTTAGTCATAAATCAGGTGTTCCGACACATTTATCCAATGCGTTGTGTATTACTTATATATGTATTGTATGTATAATACGAATAGTATTTTGCTACGCAACAAAAGCCATTTACAAAAAAGTAATTAAGTACAACGTCTAAACTAAATATATTCTATAAAGCTATCTTAACATAAGTGAATTATAAACTCAACAGGAGGAACAAAGGTTGTCAATATGACAATTGAATCGAAGTTTGGCCAAATATTCCAAAATCGTTGATCTTTTGAGAATTTAAAATAGGTCTAGTATTTATTGAGTAGATGGAGTTCATTGCGTTACGCTTACGTGTATAAGAAACAACATCAGTTAGAAACTAGAACTACAGGCACTAATTAACAAAAATATTTCGATTGTGCTGTAGATTAATGATATCTTGTTCGAAAGAAACAAAAGTGTAAATCTTTCTGTTGTCATCATAAAGAGCATAACAAAGCATTCAAATATATCAAGCAACTCCTTTATGTATGAAAGTAAAAAAAAGCAGAGAGCCGAGGTTGAATCCTCGAAGAACTAGGCAACAATTCTATCCTTGTCAAAGTCGTTAACACGGTGATAATTTTGACGTCTTCGAACTCTAAGCATTTTGTTAGCAATAACATAATTTTGTTGCAATAACTAAAATTTTCTATATTAGTCAGTTCTCTTGAACATGAATCTCTTCACAAAAAAGTAAGAAAATTTTTTCGCAAAAAGTATCATTGATAAAAAATTGACATGCTTATCATAGCATGCTTTAAATATAGTCATTTTGATGCCGAAAAATCAACTTGGACAAATTACTCCTTCTGAATGTAACACTTCTAATATCAGTGAGTATATTTTCAATATGATGTTACTTCCATTATCTGTTAAAAATTTAATTCTCTTTTAGTGAAAGTTCAGATCACTAAAACTCGATTTTTTCAAATACAATGATCAAATTTGTTGTCCATATTCGGAAGAAATGTATTTTTCATCAAACTATATACTATTTTCTCTATCTACCTATAATAAGTTTTGAGTTATTTTGAGTACAAATTTAAATTTCTCAAATCGGCGGCTATGTTTTCCACGACAGTCAATTCGATCGGTCACCTAAAACTTGTATTTATCGTTCTATGCGGCTCAGTACAGTTAAACAACAACTGGAAATCCGCATTTGTTATTTCACGAATATGAAATAACTACGTCACGTTCTGCGTATTTTTTCCGCTTTGTTAACTTCAGTATTTTCTCGTGCTTTCATTAGCGACCTCATTCGAAAATAAAGGGTTTCTTATTTCCCAATAGATTTTTCAACAATACCAGTACAATTTATAGACATTTCTGGGAAAACTCATTGTGTAAGCTCCTTTATTAAGATTCTAACAACCAAATAATGAAGGTATACTTCGTTTACATACGGTTGATCTTTAGTAAAAATTGCCATTGAAATTCTTTACAATTGCGTTTATTTCTGTTGCTATGGTTACAAAGAGAAAAAAAAGTGGTAGGTACTATCTTTGTCAATAATTAGGTGTATGTTATCACCATTTTAATCAATTAGTTATATACTTTTAAAAACACTTACGTAATTATGTTTAATTTGTTTCAGCGTTTGTAAACCAGCATATTAAATGAACCGCGATTCACAAACTTCGACATTATATCAATTTAAATAAATTGCTTTGGATGTACGCCAACTATTAATATACACTTCATGAATAATGTATGTATTGGTCAGCTGAGCTGTCTTCAACAATAATTCGTATTCTATATATTAAATTTGTATATTTATGGAAGATTCGATATGATAGTTTACAGAAAAATAAATATTTTGGAATCACATTTCTTAAACTAACTTACTATCATTAGTTTTCATGTGTTTGTTGTTATATAGCAAGCTATTTCGTATAACGAGTTTTATTCAATGTATATACAATGAATCACACAACCAGTTTTTTCAAAGGCTTCTAATGAATTATAACTTTGGAAAGGCTTTTAAAGTTCTTGGTGATCTAATTGAAATAATTCCAGGATACTATGATCATATGCATGGTAATCAACACCAAAATATGATGAACTATGTACATATAAAACAAATAAAAGTAAGAAGTATCAAAAACTGTGCGAGACTAAATTTAATAGGGCAATATGACGGGCAATCGGGAATATGCTGCTGTTGCAAAAACTTTCCATAAACAAAAAAGCCTTGGTGGAAGTAATTTCGAGATGCAGTTGCTCCGCTTACTCGAGGAAGTACTTCTGGTGTACGGTAAAACTAGTACAGGGAACTTACCCCGCTTAAATTTCAATCACAACTATACATTACTTTGTAAACTAATTTGTGCAATACTACTATACAAATACTAGTTTAAAAAATCTCATTAGATGATTAAACGTTTCAGCGATTTCAAGTATCCCTCTCCGAGAAATCTTGGTCAAATTACCTCATTTATAAAAGGTACAATTAAGATAATTTTGCTTATTATAAAAAGTCCAAACATGGTGTCGATGAAAAGTGTCAAACAGAGATATTTCAATAAGATTATTAATTCAATATCAATTATATCAAAATTAACAAAGACAGCATTAGTTTAATTTATGAATTTTCGATGATTTAGTGAAGATGTTATTATTTTAATGCTTTTTTCGTAACTGAACCTATGACGCAGAAATCAAAAACTTTGAACCTAATAAATTAAATTAAAAAAGAAAAAAACTAGCGCGGCTCATGATCAACTTGTATCGAATTTAATAATAAAAATGGATGCCTTTGTTTTTACACTTTGGACTCAACTTAAAATGTATTATTTTGAAACTATCTTTCCTAATTTACTGAGGGTTTTGATTGTTTACCATAAGCTATCCATAGGCTTGAATATAATTTATTGTCGCATGTTAATCACCGGTTTCTCAAACATTTCTGAATACCTATATCGGATGGAGTGTTTAATCAAAGAAAACAGTTATTATTGTTTCATTAGATGTGATAATCATGGTATAATAATGAGCAAACTCAAGTACTATGCGACTGGTGGGGTTATTGTTGGAGTTTCTTTATATTCGTCTGATTGTGTTCAATAATGTTTAACCTAGAGCTTCACCATGGATCAATTTTAGTAGGTACCCATTTTTATCGTTTATAAATGATTATGATGATCAGAATGAGTTGAAGAAGTTGAGTCGATAGTTCTTAATGTGCAAAACTAACTGAACTCTGGAATTTCTAAAAATATCTTTCACATATTACAATGAAAACTATATGTCTGGCGATTAAGTGCTTAATTAATACATTATAAATAAAATGAATGCGACGAACACGTTATTCTATCGGAGTTAAATGCCAACGTTTTTGCAAGAAAGCCAGCGTTACACTGGCAATGTCAGAACGAGCATGTTCTTGCATTAAACCAAAATTTTCGCCGACAAATAGCGTGAAAAGGTTTTACATGTGCTTTTAAAAACTGTTGCATGTAGCAATCGATAGTTTCCCATGCCGAATTCCTACAGCACCCAACAAAATGTGCGCCCATATTGTAATACCGCCTCCAGCGAATTGCACTCTAGCTGTCAAGCAGGTTAAAAAAAACTCCTCATCGACCCGTCTCTACACCCCATTGCGAACATCTGATATATATTGTTATGTTATAATTGAATGTAATGTTATGTTATAATTGACTTTTTACAATGACCATTTTTAATCGATTATAATGTGACAAATTTTATTTCTAAATTTTTGTAAAATATATCAGAAACACACATGACACATCATCACATACATTTCGGCGCAACAACAGCAAATGACAAAAAAAAAACATCTTTAAAAAATATAATAATAATAATAATAATAAATTGCCTTTATTAAGACGACAAATACAAAATGAATACCTGGCGAAGTCTAGCTTATGCTACTCCAACTCAACCAGGATCCATCAAAAACAAAAAAATACAATAACCTCTACACAATTTCTTTACAAAAAAAAAAACAAAATCAAAGAACAAAAGCAAAGCTATCAATTGACTACACAGTACCACCTATTGCAGTGATAGTAAATGAGACCTGAAAGCGACTCCAAAACTCCGAAGGTCACCGAGACACCGATATATATCAAGTAGGAGAGAGAAAAAAAGGAAAAAAAAATTGGACAGAAAAAAAAGGCACAAAAACTTGTAAAAAAGAAAATAGCGTAATAAAGCTACAAAGAAAGTAATTTAATTGAAGGTACTGTTTAGAACTCCAACAATTAGAAATTGAAGTGAGGTGAAAAGAAATCTAATTGGAAGGAAGAAGATTTGGATTAAAAAACGCAGGAAGATAGCAGAGAAAACCAGGAATTTTAAACACACAGACACACAACATAATTGGGAAAAGGTAAGGGTGCTGGGTGGCATTTATTTCATTTATTGTAAAAAATTTATGATTATAATTTGTTTTTTTTTTAATTTTAATATTTTTCATTTTTGTGTCATGCGTGACATAACAATATATATTATAGTATGTTAAAAGAGGACCCGTTGTAAGTCTTTTGCACCTGAAGCCATCTTCATTTAAACATCTACGAACCGTATATACACTCCGCGACACTTGATTGAACGCAATACCTATAACTTTGTTAAAAGAACACTTTTGTTAACTTTTGTATTTTGAGCCTTTTTAAATTGCTATTTTAGGCTAGTTTTACAAGTAAGAGCAAAAAATTTTGATATTTACATTAACTAATAAATTTTACTGGAAAACCTGGCACGACACTTGATTAAACGCAGCCAATTTAACAACAAAATCGCTGGAAAAAAAAATTTAATATTGAGTGTGACCACCATTCTTATTTACGACTTCCAAGCTTCTCGAATTGTTTATTTTAATTGTTCCTTGTTTAGAAACTGTCTACCATCAGTGTAAATCCTCGGGATAGCCATCCTCAATACATCTTCTATTATGTTTAGATCAAAGAGAGCTGGCCATGGAAAATTAATTCCGTTGGCCTGGAACAATTTTTGACAACTCGAGCACTGTGTGACTGGCACGTTATCCTGCTGGAAAATGAAATCTTGTGTGCCCATTTTATTTTGGACTACTTCTTTTCATTCTCCATGAGTTGCAGGTACTTTTGAGCAGTTAGGGCTTCCTATACGAAAACTAGATCGACGGCTCCGATGCATTAGAAATTGCACCCCGTACCATTACTTCTCCAGGGCCTACTGCGCTCTTTTCTCAAATCATGCCAGTAATAGCGGAAAACCGTCAGGCCCATCCAGCGTAAAACGTATTTCGTCCGAAAAAACAACTTATTCCAGGTTTCCTGCCACGCAATGTGCTCCTATCAAAATTTAATATTCGTTCTTGATGTCGGGCAGTTAAAGCAGGTTTTCTCTTCAATCGCGAGCGTCGAATTTGTGGAGATTTTTTAAAATTTTTTGAACAGTTCTTACGGATGCAGATGTTCCTGCAGCATTCCTAATTTGCCTTGCCGTAGCTGCAGAATTCGATGCAATTCTTAGGATGTTCCGTTTTTCTCGTTCGGTAGTCGTCGTAGCAATTCGCCCTCTCCGTTTTCTGCCATAATTTTCCTTGTCTTGAAGATAATTGCAAATTACATGATCACTCCGTCTTAACTTTCTCGTTATTTCTCGTATTGAAAGGTTTTCGTTTTTTAAAACGTCAATTTGTCCTCTTTCCACTTCAGTGAGCGTTTTTCCATCTCCCATGTCTCTAAACAAACTAGCCAAACACAATTTTTTCTTAACTACTTTTAACAATCACTTCTAACTAAAACTGTCGCAAACCTTTTGTTATCGCTTACACAAGAATAACTGAGATGCGTTCAATTAAGTGTCGTACCAGGTTTCCAAGTAAAATTTATTAGTTAATGTAAATTTCAAAATTTTTTGCTCTTACTTGTAAAACTAGCCTAAAATAGAAATTTAAAAAGACAGAAAATACAAAAGTTAAAAAAAGTGTTCTTTTAACAAAGTTATAGGTATTGCGTTCAATCAAGTGTCGCGGAGTGTACTGATACTATGTTGTTATGGACTTCATTCAAAGTTTGCACAAAAGCAAATGCTGTCAACATGCGACCATGTATAGTCTACATTCGCAGAATGCGAACTTCGCTGTGTTTTTTTTGCTTATCGCCCGCCTTCTTGTGTACTCTCGTGTTTCTTCGAACTCTTGTAAGTTATTGACAGTACTTCGAGAAATTCCCAGAGCGTTTCCGATATAACGCACATTTCGTCCATTATTTTGAAAAATAGCAGTTTGGACAACTCTTTCGCTTTTCAAAAATGACATTTATACAACAAACTAAACGTGCTACTACGCGAGTAATTTTCGAAAAAAAAAACGGGATAAGACACATTTCGCATTGCAATAAACTCTTTACAATACTACTGATATAAGTCTTTTATCCTCTCCTTGTATGACATGCGTGTTCACTGTAAACAACTTGTAACATCAAAGAAATTCCTATAATAGGCGCTCATGGTATATTGTTGAATTCAACCCTGCGAGCGAATGCAATGAAAAAAATATGAAGCATTAGAAGCGGACCACGTGGTTTCGATCCTCCAGGTCTCATCAGCGCTACTCCGACTGCAAGATCTAATTTCACTGCTTTCTACCTCTCAACTTATGTGTCTGATACACCAAACAATGGCCTAATTCCAACCTGGCGCACTCTCGTGAGTAAGGTAGTAAGTAGCACACCACCAGGACGCCACACAAAAGTCGAGACGCAACAGATACCGATCTAGCTCGCATGACTCGTGGGTTGTGATCTTTTTTGATTGCATTCGCCCGCAGGGTGAATTCCAACAATATACCATGAGCGCCCATTATACGCATTTCCTTGGTTTTTATATTGGCATCCTTCGACGTTTTAACTTGTAACATGTTTAAACCTAATTTACATAGATCAATTTCGTAAGTATAATTCGTGCCCATCATCGAAATATTTCGAGAAATTCAATTGTTGGGTTAATTTTGTAGTAGGATAATGATTTCTTGTTTATGATGATGAAATGATCTTCTGAAGTTGATGTTTCTGCTTATTAAATTTTATCTTAAAACAATTCACTCATCCGTCCATACTGACGTTTAGTTTCGACGAGCCATCTATTCACAAAGAGTCGAACGACAGGAGTTACAAATTACGCTTATTTAAATTGCTACCATACCCAGTATTCTAGCCCGATTATGTAGATTCTAAACCCAACTTTATTAAGTATACAACGAGAAACGAGGTACTGTCGAAATGAGAATGTTATGCATTTATTTGAGCTAATGTGTTTAAATAGTATGTATATTAAAGCACATGCATATAATGTTTTAAACTAAAATCGACGAAAGCTTTAATTATTGTATGTTTATTTTTCATTAATTTCATTAGAAATTGGGTATATCACACCAAATATGTTTAACTGTCATTGTAAAAATATTTATATATTTATTTTGAGACTACAAATATTCAATTCAAGTCATGTGGTTTTATTTCAATCATACCCTTTGAAAAATAATATTCTTAATAGAAATATGATCAGATGTTTGATTGAATACTTCTACTCTTGAAATAAATAATAGTTCTTCATATTATAATTACGTTTTCACACAAATTGGTATCTTTGTTTTGAATATACTTTTTGTGTACACTAATTACTAAACTCAGCAAAGAGCGGCAATTTCCAATTCAATGCGGTGAGCAACCTAGAGGGATGGCACGGAAACTCGAGTGTCCATATCAAAGCACACTTGTTCAGTATTATTCCACTGGCCTTTGTGAGTGCTTATTAATGGAACATTCAGTACTTTTTGATAAAATTATATTTAATATCTAACAATAACTTTTTTGTTTTATTGCGACTACAATTTTATCGAAACATAGCAAATGAGTGGTTTGGTACAACTTATATAAGTATTCACATACGTAGTTACATTATTCTGTGCAGTTAATCATAATACATACTTTAATTTAAAACAGACGAGCTTCCGTTATAAATATTTTTTATTTTATCATAACAATTGCTCCCTAAAAAAATGTTTGACATTTTCAATTTCTTACACCCTGTAAGGAATCGTCCTTAAACAACTAATTACAGTTAATGTTACTCAAAAAGAAGCACATAATATGCACGTCCTATAAAACGCACTTCTATGGCTTTACTTATTTTTATTCTGTGTTTAACGCTTTGATAAACAAGTGCGTATTTCATTATAAAGCTTTATACGCAAATAGCTTTTTATCTAATTAAAAAATTATTTAGGCAATTAAATAAAATACCAATAAAATTTCATATTCTACTTACAAGGGAAGTTCCTCAAGTGTAAATAGTCAATTACAATGAAACTGTATGAATGTTTACATCGCACTTTGTATTATTCAACAATATCCTCCGTTGCTGCCAAGATGCTGTATATGCAGTACCACCTCAGACAAAATAACTCTTTAAATGGCGTAAGTCTGTCTTCAACCAAACAAAGTAATTAAAAAAAAACAAATTTAGAACGAACTTTAAGGCTTCATTCAGCGTTCAGTAACACCCGATAGGGTCTTTAATTCCACATTTTATTCCATTTAGCGAAATTAAAAAAGTAGAAACAACTAAAATTTATAATGGCAAAGTTGTTACTGATTTGCTGTTTTTGAAAAAAGAAATTTATGATTATATGTGTTTATAGTAAGAGGCAGGTGGAAAATTAAAAATGAAAATGCTTTGTCTGGAAAACGCGAAAAAATAATAAATATAACCGTTAAATCCCAAAATTTAGTTTTAATATTCTCCGTCTTTCTAGTGCATACAATACTGTGTATAATTTAAATAGTTCAGTTGTTTAAAAAATAAGCGTTAAAACAATGATTTATGATTACTAAATGTCAATTTGTTGCCAAAATTGCTCTTTTCCGCCCTGAGGTATTATTTTATTATCTTCGACTTTATATACTAAAGGTATCTTGTGCGTAATTACACAAATGTAAATGCTTACCTATGCGAAAATACTGCGTAAACATAAGGAGGATCAAAAACTATACTGTAGTACTGATGTAAACCAGATTCTAGAGTTGATTATATACTTATGTATCTATACATGAAACAACACATTCTATTTGTAGTTGCTAATTCCTGGTATACGTTGTTGTGTAATACACAGGGCTATTCGCGTATTTTCGCAATAAAAAATTTGCAACAAGTATTTTAATAATAAAATATTTCAAAAAGCTCAATAATGCTTTTGTATTCATGTATATTTTTTTTCCGTTGTATACATAGGAGTTTTGGAACCTACAATGTACCTATTATACTCTCCAAATGTATGTTTATTTAGCTTTGTTTAACTATTACTATTGAATTTGGACAAAAGTTGGAAAGGAACAGTTGTTAGGTAGCTATACTATCTATCATTCTGTGATAATTGGCACAAACCTGTGTGTTTTTAATGGTATCTATAGTTGACTACTACTTCATTAAGAGCAGCTTATTTTTCTCGTTACAATAATATACTATTCCATATGGTTAGTTTCTTAAGTAAGTAAGTTAGAAGCATTTGAATGGTTTTTGCCCTTAAAGACATATGTAGTTGGCATAAAAAACATACGTGACATAGAAAGAGCTCATTAGGCACTTTACTTACTTGAGCAATAGTTAAAGAGGAAGTTGACATTCGCGCAAAACTACATGCATGCTGGTAATCTATTGTAAATAAATACTTCTGTATCTATTCTTGGTGATATGGTATGGTATGTCTCAGGCGTTTGAGTGTCGCTCTTTGCTTTAAAGATAACCAAGGAGATTAACTTACAGATTTTTTATGCAATGTTTGCCAGGACATCTTGTTGTTATTAGTGTGAAATAAACCTTCTGTCAGGACATGTCGAAGTTTAATAGCGTTACAGACCAAACCGCATCGTGTATTGATTGAGGTCAAAAACCGAATGAACGTGTATACGATTAATTTGTAATGCTACCTGGATAAATGTAGTGTTATAATCCATTCTAGATAAATACTTTGTATTTATGTTTTATGTTTTTTGTATTTATTCTTAGGAACAATTAGAAACGCACAATCATGTGTAGATGGTACAGAAATATGTGTATAGTGGACCCAAAATTTCCATTTAAAGTTTAACGATGAAATCCGCGCAATAAAATCTTTACAAACTAGCACAAAGAAGACCAACTCAACTTCGATTTCAACGTTTGGTGAGGTATAACTAGCATATCACTTCTTGGCCCTACACTTCCTATAGACCATTCACTAACAATGAATGATAGTTCAATTTAAAGATTAAAACGGTGTTAAAATGGTTTCAACATGCCGACGCTTCTCCAAACAACACTTTGGCGGTCAGATATTGTTGGAATGAACATTTTACGAACTCCTAAATGGGAAGAGATGTTCCTGTTCTTAGATCAGCACTTTCATCGGATCTAGCAGAGCCTACAAAAGAACCTATGAAATTACAAAGAATCTTAAGCAAGCCAACTTCAATTTTAAAAAGGATAATCTTTACGTAAACAATAATGGTGCTCATTCATTCAACACTGAATAAATCTATTTTTTATTCCTGTTCATTTTGAATTAAATTTGTTATTTCCTCTTGAATTTTATAGTTTCATTTTTAAGATGTCATTTGTTACATTAATTTCCAGCCATTTTCCAAACAAGATGCGAATATGGTTTTCATGTGTACTTTGATCTACTAAACTTGAAAATCGCATTAAAATTTTTTATACATTGTCGACATTGTTGTTTACTTTCTCGAATGACCGATCTAATCTGAGAAGATATATTAAATTAAACACGCTCAAATTGCCAATAAATATTAATAATATTATTTTCAGATTATAATTTATACTTTTACGAAAGGAACAAAGTATTTATGAAGAAAATTCATCGATAAATTGCGAAATTTTGAACAAGTATGTGAAAGAACTAAAATTCAACTTTTCTCTTTATATTTATGTTTTTTTTATTTCTAGCATATATTGAATATGAATCTTATTATCAATATTTATATTTTAACAGAAGATATATAGAAATAAGTAATTGTGACTCTTGCTTTATATTCGGTTCTTTTGGAGCGCTTGGTAACGCCACTCAATAATCTTTAATTCTTATCGCAAATGCAAAAAATTGATTTTTAAAGACATATTTATCCTGTTTGGAAGAATATTAAAGATATAACAGAAAATGAAATTCTATTATGAATGACAGTATTTCATATCTATTTTTGCATAATCCTGGAGTAAATTATCTCGTAGTTCGAGCTTTTATTGTTTCCAAGGAAATCTGAAGCAATTACTTAAACAAATGCCAGGCTACATCCTTATTGGATGACAAACGTGTTGGAAACACTTCAAAACTCCTTCATTAACTTTCACATAAGAAAAGCTTTTGAATAAGGTTATCAAATGAGCAAACGCTTTGCCTTCTCTGTTCAACGTTTAGGCGAAGTGTTTGAAGAGTTTCAGCTTATACCAGGAATACAAAAGTCTTACAAAGAAGCCATAAATATATAAAGTTTAAATCTAAGATAATGAGGTCAAGTAATTAAAATAGTGATTAACATAAATTTAATCCACTGTGCATGTAAAATGCAAAAATATCATATGCACAAAATGCCGATAACCTTGTTCATCTTTTCATATGAAGATTATTTTTTAATATTTCTTATATTAAAGTAATACTAAAAAAATGAAGAGAATGATTTAAGTTGCAATATAAGTTATATTTTGGTATTTTCACTGATTTGGTCATACCTTCGGTATTTATTAATGAATTTTCCGCAGAACTACTTATGTATTGGTATAGAGAGAGTGCGAGTTCGCTATGAAACTACAAAAGCGATTATTATGTTATTAATATTTATTGGATATTCAACCGTCTTTAGTTTTTTATCCTAGATGATATCGGTCGTTCTTAACTCGAGAAAATTAAAAAACGTATCTATAAAAACAATTAATGCGATTTTTAAGTTGTGTGTAACAAAGTACATAACTTTGCAGTTCTTTTTTAATTTATAAACTAGTGCTATATTGACAATATACTGAGCTACTTTGCTTTGTATTCAACTAATAGTTTGTTTAACCTTTCAAAAGCTCCGTTTTCAGTCACAAAGAAATTGAAAATGGCTGTAGTTCATTTATTTAACAAAATTACCATATGAAATGATTTTTGTTGAATATTAAATTACCATTTTATCTTTATTAGTGTTACTGAATGTAGGCTTTACTTCTTCTTTCTACCCGATATACAAACTATATTAAGACAATCATTACTTATGTGTCTATTTTACTTGAAATAAAGATGAACGTAAACAGAATATTTACTATGTATAGGTATATAAAGGTGGGCCACTTAAAATGATGCACTAGAATTACGGCCAAGCCAAATATAAAATTTAAAATCCTACCTGATTGACCTATAGAAGTCGATGAGGAGCATATTTTAATAACAATGTAAATTTTATAACATTCATGATGACGTCACGTCGAAATCAATTTGCATTTTATTAAATAGCACATGTATGTTTTCTGTCACTGTATTGTAAGAAGATAGGTAGTATTAGTAACACATTACAACCATTTATTATTTTATCCGACTATGTTTGCAATTACAAAGAATGAAATTTGATTATTTAAATTTCGCGGTATCAAAGTTTCAAGCTTAGTTTACCGATATTTTACGTAACGCATGTTAATGTGTATGACATTTGTCAGATTTGACTTAAATTACTATTCTGCCATCGCTTATCTTAAAGTGTAACTTGCTAAAATTAAAATATGAAGTTTAAACTATGAAATATACAAAAGCTACAAAACGAAGAATTAATTTTGAACGTTTGTCAGTTGCCAAGTGACATTTAATGACATATCTGAAGCCCAATTCAAATTTTGTGTTTTACGTAAATATGTATCAGGTAAATTTGCGCGTTTCAAAATTTGAAAATATTGGCGGCAATTTCAAGGAGTTGTTGATTTCATTTCTTATTAAAATCGGTCATATTTTATACAGTTATACGTTAAAAAATTAGCTGTTTAAGAAATTTAAAATAAAAATATTACATTCCATTTAAAAAAATGCAAATTGATTTCGGTATGACGTTATGATGAATGGTATAAAATCCACAATTTTATTAAAATGTGCTTCCCTTAGAACACTATAACTTTACCTGGTCCGATTTCAAATTTCTTACTTAGTTTGGCCATAATTTCAATGCATCATTTTAAGTGGCCCGTCCTGTATATACCGGGTGTCAACGAGATCATGTATCAGCCCGACATTTATTTATTAGTTAAAATAAAATGAAATTCGGACCGTATATATGAGTGATTGGTGGGCTACTTCAGAGGCACTCAGTTTTTCGGAAGTGACGTTAATTTTGAATTTTTAAATTAATGTATTATTTCTGTTCACATTCTGTTTCCTCTAAAAATTTGCCATCAAGTGCAGGTCAACTTTTGACATTTCTATCAAAGATGGCGGTATCTGTTAAATTTATCCATTAAAGCGAAACTGCTTCGCAGCAATTGTCGAAATGTAACAACCATTAAAGTTAGCTTTCAACAGTTAAGAAACGTATTTGTCACATTTACACGCATTGGCGAAGGAAATGTATTTCACGTTGAAATTACTAAAGAAAATACGATACACCTAATACGAACACCTATTTTTTATTACAGTGCCATATTAGCATAATTTTTAGCTTTCAAATGATATAAAATATGCTGTGGTTTAGTGGTAGACAGGTAGTACGAAATATAAAATGTTTTAAAAGTAGTCTAATTCCAAAGCAACAGAACAATTACATTTCAAATGAAAAAAACACAGTGTCCTTCGCCAATGTGTGTAAATGTGAAAAATACGTTTCTTAATTGTTTTCAGAGGTAACTTTGCTGGTTGTTACATTTCGACAATTGTTGCAAAGCAGTTTCACTTTAATGGATAAATTTAATAGATACCGCCATCTTTGACAGAAATGTCAAAAGTTGACCTGCACTAGATGGCAAATTTTTAGAAGAAACAGAATATGAACAGAAATAATACATGTTGTATTTAAAAATTCGAAATTAACGTCACTTCCGGTATGAGTGCTAGAAAAACTGAAGAAGCCCACCAATCAGTCATATATACGGTCCGAATTTCAATGTTTTATTTTAACTAATAAGTAAATGGCGGGCTGATACATGATCTCGTTGACAGCCGGTATAATAATAAAAAAATAATTATCAACTGTTATCTAAATCCGTTCTTTTCGCGGTACAAATTCAGAGTAGAAACCATCTCTGAAACATTTCATTATGTTTTGTAACCACTAACCAGGATTGGTAGGTATGTGATCCTGACATTTCGTAGTAAAGAAGCGTCGTATCTGCATGTAGTCACATGTAGCGTTGCTAGATTCTCCCAAAATTTCGATGTTTGCACGACGCCAAAATTGTAAATCTGACAATAAAGACACACATATTATTATTCTGTCTTTGTCTGTGTGATTTGTGATCTGGTGATTTCTGTGTAGATTTTGAATTGGCAAGAGAAATAAATATTTTTTTCTTAATTAACATTGGGTTAGTACGATACGTTTATATATTATTATGTGTAGAATTCCACTTTATATTTGTATATAAAAATATAAATGATCAAAGTGTTTGTTGACTCTTGCCAACATTTTTTAAATGGAATGGGCGAAAAATATTTGCATGTGCAGATAGCTACATCAAAAAGAATTTTAGAGACGGAAGTTTTATGTAGTTTTTGAATTTTAAGTGGCATTTCCTCAAAATAAATTTTATAAAATGTACAACAGAAAACTTTATCTGAAATACTAATTATGTAACACAAAATTTCCTATGAATAAATTTCAACAACTAAAGACTTTCGAACAAAATTTTGTCGTTTTGTTCTAATTCAACATTGATGTTCTTGCAATTAAATGTTTTATATGCGAACGATTCGGATATAGTACTACTTTACGCGAACTTTTTAATTAGTTTTAGTTGTAGGTCGATTTGGAACAGCGGTTATCGGCAAAAAATATCTCTTCGGTTCTTTCGTAGTTCTGAAGAGCGGAGTGTGTTTCATCGATCGATGGGAGTATTTCTTAGCAAAGACTACTTGTACAATATAAAGGGCGGCTGACTTACACCATACGAAAGTAATAAAATAATAAATGTTTAGGTTTTTCGAACATCTCTAGTCTAATCACAAGAAAACATTATTTTTAATTATTGATGTAATAAATTAAATTACATAGAATTATAAAGACTCAGCAAGAAAAATGTGTTCGAAAGCTTTCAGGAAAATTATTGGTCCGTTTTAAAAAGAATGTAAAATATATATTTTAGTTACTGGTATGATTGTTAGTAGTTAGATAGGTTTTAGTAGAATGATTGAGATTGTAATTCAGAAAATTTTACTATACTACTATCTTATTTCTTCTTACAGTTTTCGGCAGAGCGCTATTAACTTACTTAGCTGTTGTTGAATAATCGAATTACATGCATTAAAGTAGACACTCAAATTGTAGATACATAACTGTATTTTATTAAGTTCTATACCTGCACCTCTACTCATTTAAATATACATATTTTTGCAAAATTCCATATCTTGTGCAGATCGTGTGGAGTCGTATGTAGATAATACTCAGACTTATAAGTTAGGTTATATGAAAGTTGAAGCATCTTTCAACTGTTCCATTCGGGTTAATTTACAAGAATTTAAGGATATTATCGTCTTCCATGTCAAATTTCTACTTTAAAGTTTCTCTTGAATCATCAATTTCTTCTCTTATCTTGCATGATATCGTTAATGAACATCAAAACAAAAATTAAGGTTTCAAATACTTCCGCTCTACTCTATAAGTAATGGTGGACTTCTAACCGCTTGAGGTGTTGTTTCATCATAAATGTTTGAAATTTCTTATTTCAACTTCTTAGATATTGTTTCAAACCGTATACAGTTTTTTTTTAATTTACACATTATTCCCTTTAGCATTCCAAATCTAAAGTAGGTAGGTCTACTAGAACCTACGTGTTATTCTGATTTAGTGAAGCAACTTCGCTATTTACTACTTATACACGTCGTATCATCTCTGTTAAAAATATCTGTGATTTTTTTAGTAACTGTTACACAAATGTTTCTGCTAACATCGGCATGCACTTACGTAATATCATAGTCATTCGACCAAATTGGAGATTTCCTTTCCTTTTTAATTTGAATGTTTGAGTGGGGGAGGAGGAGGGAGAGGCAGAATATCTTTTGCTACTTTTGAAATTAAATTTTTATACAAACCTTTTTGAAGTGTGAACATATATTACATGGTCAAAGATTTATAATTTTATATATTCGGTTTCGTACTATACAAAAATTCGGCTGGTACCTTACTTTCGAGACAGACTGCAGAGTGATCTATAGTAGTGCATGCTATACACTAGGACATCGACTTTGTGTGCCAACTATTTGAGAACAGATTTACTATTATTACTAGGTTGAAACTATAATTTGCTTTGTTACTAAATTTGACTAATTCGCTACACATACCAGTGGCTTACGCATGCAATCTTGCATTTAATTTAAATTATCAGAAAAAAATTACCCAGAGTATTTATACCATTGGGCAGTTAAGTAATCTCACCGATCGTGGTATATTTCTATACGACATGATTGCACACTAACCACCACATTGGATGTGGTAAACTTATGCCATGTTTATTTGTTACTGACTGAAACAAGCTCAAAACAGTAACCGACATGATCGTGCATACTGAATGTTATTTTTAGCTTAGAGTATTGATTTATAATTTCTTTAAAGAAAATGTCAGATTTAAAGTTTATTTTTCAGAAACAAAAGATGAGGACATTAACGAGGAAGTAGATATTATTTGGAAACTTCCTGAGGCTGTTCGGGAGAACTCAAAGAGCAGTTAAACGGTTTAAATTTGAATTATTCATTGAAATAACTTACTTTTTAATAAGCGAATTTATACAAAAAAATACAAAGAATAGGTTTCACATTCAATCTTTTAGGTTCTTAATCATTTACGAGTAATACGAGTACTAGTAAATCATCAAACTCACTGCATAGCGTAACTTATAATAATAAATTTAATTCAATTTGAAGTAAAGCCAAAATACACGTTTGTTATCATCCGCACGGCAAGCATGATTTTTTATTTTTCAATGAGATGTATATCTATATATTTTGTTTCAATTTGATGGTATTCATCGAATGAAATAAAACTTATTTTCATCACCTAAATTGTTTAAGCGGAGGAATTTCAATTTAAAATACACAGAAATACGTTTCACATTCAAACATCATTAAACTGATGGTTCTTAATCATTCGCTAAAATTTTCGCAGTGCAGTTTTAGCAGTATTAAAATCACGTTAACGGAGTTAATTTTAACGTTTCTCTTAAATCATCAAACTCACTCTATTCGTAATTTAAATAATAAATTTAAATATATTTAAAAAGCATGATTTTTTATTTTTCAATGAGATATACATTCATTTATAAAAAAGAGATATACATCTCATTGAAAAATAAAAAATCATTTTTTTTTTCATATATTTATAAATATATTTAAATTATCCGAAGAATAGAGACACCAATAGCTTAATGTATGATACATATTCGATAAGAGAAACGTTAAAATTAACTCCGATAACGTGATTTTAATACTGCTAAAACTGCACTAGGCGAAAATTTTAGCGAGGACTTCAACGTTTAGAATATGCACTGAGGTCCATCAGTTTAATGATGTTATCATATTAAATCAGACGTCAATTTAGTCTCCGCGTAAGGAACATAAATTGAAATTCCTCCTCCACTACCGTAAATAATTTAGGCGATGAAAATAAGTTTTCAAACTGTTTCGCAACATTCGATTATACAATCTAATTTAATTGAAACAAAATTACCCAGAACGATAACGATTTGTTCGCTTTTAAGGGGAAAACATGAAGTAGACTGGAATACGATCTTGTTTAAACTATACGCCTATCGACCGTTAAGTTTAAGTGTGTTAAAGTGATTTGTGCGAGTAAGAATATGTTAACTACTATCGCATAGTGGGAAAGCGGTGGTTAGAGTAGGTACAAATTTTAGTGAGCAAGAAGTTTAGGGAAAATTAAATGGAGATATTTTTTTAAATCAACTAAAGAAAACTAGTAGTACCAACATATAGATGTCTGGCAATAATTTTTCAGTGTACGTGCTTATGCATGTATTTTCGTGAGCTTTGCCGAACAGATTGGCAGTGAATATACTGTACTGTGGGGAATCATGTTCGAGAAAAAATATTAAAAAAAAACTAAGCTTTTAATGGCTGTTAAAACTAAAATGCTATTCTGTGTTACCACTAAAGCTAGGATTATATACATCAAAAACAAAACCTATAAATATGCACATATATACGCACGTGTTTAGTCAAAATATGCAAAAAAAAAACAAAAATTATGCAACTGAAAATTACAAATAAAATTGTAATTCTGATTTATTACAAACAAATGGTGTACTAAGGTAATATATTATAATGCAGCTAACAAAGTAACATATTTAAAATTGTACTCAAGTCTAAAAAGATCTTAAAATACATTCAAATATTAACTTTCTATTAAAAAATTATGTCGTTTATCTGTGAACATATGTTCCTATATCTACTGAAAATGTCCGTTCTACATCTACTGAAGTTATTGGTACATTTTTTTGTTTCTGCACTTATACTACATCTTTCGTTAAAATCACCTTTTAATATATTAGTAGTCCCTTTTGACCAATCGTATGCCATATTTTTCAAAATCACATTTTTACATTTTTTGTCCGATTATAACCTGCACTTCAGCACATGATTTCTAAAATGTGCCCACATATATAACGAATTCTACTAACTCAACGTTGTGTTCTCCAATACAAAAATCAATTGCTGGAACAAAACTATAGTTGCATATATGAATGACAATTGCTGGGGCAATAGTTTCTCGTTGAAAAATCTATGCCATTCAAAACGACACGTTTTATTTCTGCAAAGTAATTAGCATAAAATTGGGTTGAAGAAGAAGTGGTGCATCTGGTAGTCGCCCCTTGTACAGTAGGAAAAAAAAAGTTTCCTGTCAGTGTGTGTAAGAAGGACGCCCCAAAATGCATGGATACTTTCTTGTCTTAGAGTATCTTCATGGACTGTATGTGGCACAGACATTCTTCGTATGCATACTAGGACAATAAACTTCCCGTAGTGTTTGACTAAGAAACGTCCTTTTTTGCGCACTGGCAGGATACTTTTTTCTCCAAACGTACACTCAAAGAAAAAAGAAATGGGACAATTACAATAACGATATGTATTGTAATTGTCCTTTTTTTTTTCTTTGAGTATACACTAAATGCGTAGCGAAGTCCTTAAAATCACTTTCTCCACATTACTAGTTAATTTATTATTCAGAGTAAATTGATTCCGTATTTCTTCAGCAACTCTGTTGAGGCCATGATCAAAGCATGTGACATGAAGTAGACTAGGATAGAATACCTTCAAATTATATGCAGTTCGAACGGTAAATGGTCTCGCGTCTGACGCTGTAATGCTTTCCAAAGGAACTGCTTCAGGCAAACACAATTAGTTAGTCCTTCTTGAATAAATCTTGACATTGTTGCTTTGTTTATCCTTTCAAGCTGCTTTGAAGAAATTAAATATGATCTATTAGAGATATTTTCGATAAAGATTCCAATCAGAAGAAATTCGAAAGTTGCTGTTTACTGCCCACCCTATAATTTTTTTTGTCCCGTTGTATCAACCAAACAGAAAAAGCCAGCTGCTGGTAAAATAATAAACGTAGCAGGAAGGATAAAAGAAGGTTGGTTACATTTGTTTATATACTTATCGACTAACGTTTTCTTTCTAACTAATAAAGGAATTGGTATTTTGTTTAACTTCTAAACGGTTCAATTTTAACTAAAGACGCTAAATGAAATCTTAAAAACGATAATTTTAAGAGGTCCCTTTGACGAAGTGTTAAAACGATTCTAGGTATTTTTTATCATCTTTGCTTTTCAACATTATAGTTTTGGATGATATTTCATTTAATGAAGCACATTTGAAAGTAAACTGTGAGTAAGACAAAATAAACGAAATTTTATTCGGTTGTTATTGTTATTATTGAAGTCAATTTTATGAAATGGAAATAGTTGAAGAGTACTCCAGTATTGATGTTAAAAGTAAATTTAGAAGAATGAAATCATGTATTTTAAGTACAGGAAGTCTTAATGCAATTAAAACTGCACAAGCTACTGTTGAAACTAAACTATGCGTCTCCCATCGTAGATCATAGAATGCAGACCTACAAGGAAACCTACACACATAACCTAGTATACAACAAAAATATCGAATATTGTAAAACTAATTTGAAAATGAAAGAAAACGAAAATTTTTTGTCTGATGTTATGTCGAGCGATGCATCTAAGTTTAGTTTTTGGTCAAGAAATAAACATTATGCTTAAGGAAATGTACTTTGTTAAGATCGTTATATGTAGTTGTAATGTATTCTACTGTATTAAATGATGCAGTAGTAGCAAAATTTACGATAACACTTTAAATAAACAGAAATATCCATAGGATTAATTACAAATTTTCTTCATACTTTACCTCTAAACACAAGACAAGGTATTTAGTATTAGCTGAATGGTTCAGCTGCCCGCAACACTAGTGTGGTTTATCTGTAATTGACAGAAATATTCGAAGACCAATGCTTTGGTTCCAATGAACCTTGGAGATGACGTTCTTGTTCCCTAGAATTGAAGCCACTTAATTTTTATCTTTGGAGGCGTATAAAGTATAGTACACCTACTGATAACAGGAAAAGCATTTCAAATTGACGGAGATTGGCCTTTCGGTCATTAAATTGAAACAAAATAAGAAGAGCAGCTGCAAGGGAAATCAAAATAAGTGTCTTGAACAGAATGGAGGTTATACAAAATATAGAGCTCTCTTTATTTAGTTTGTCTATTGTTTTCGATGTTTCTATTGTATTTGTTATTAGAATCATTTTCAATTCTTTATTAAATCAATAACAATTATTAAATGCGTTTTGTTAAAGTAATTGTTCTCGCTGTTCTCGCCCTACTATACTATAACAATTTGAAGTGATATATAACTAAAAGCGTCAATATCAACGAAACCACATACAATACCGAAAATTAAATTCGCATTTAAATATGTAAAAGTATACGGAGTGTTTTGTTTAAAACAAATAACTTTTTAAGATTGAAGATTTTCGAGTTTACCACCAAAATTTCTGTATGTATAAACTATGGTGAGTTTCGAAATGTATTTTGTAAACCCTTATTACTATACTTGCTATTTGTGAAATATGGAGATTTTACGTGTAAAAAGGTCTGTTAAAAATTATTTTGCAAAAGGTAAAATTTGAAAACAGTTGAGCATGGGTATAGGAAAACCTAATACAGTGTAGCGTAACATTTATTGTAGAATCCAAAAATGGGAATAATATAATATAGGGTATTTCATTATATTAAGAAAGACATCGAAAATATTTTAGAACTAAAAACGACTATGGGTTATCCTTAATCTGAAAGTTTTAAATTCATTCAGTGTTTTGCATTTTGGTATTTCCTTTATTTGAAATGGATAGGATAAACTGCAGAAAATGAATGCAGTTGAGGGGGAATTAAATTTCAAAGCGGAAGTTGCACTTAGAAGTTGGTGGAATAAAAATGCTGTACTTCATGAAAATGATAAAATCAAACCGGTTAGTCGAACACCAAATTGGAGGATATAATATACGTATATTGTTTCTCTTTGATTAGTTTATATTAATATTTTTGATCTTCACTATTTCGATATACACACTTTTATTTTGCATGTTTTTATATTGTCCTGTTTACTATCAGTATTTCTGGACATTTTTAAGTGCAGTTAACACGAAGTTTTCTGGAATGGTTTAATAATACTCAGATAATTGTTTCTGGAGTTTTTAATAGGGACATTAAGTTATTATTTATTTATACATACTGATTAAACCTTTATTTCTGTAGAGTGCAATTCATATATGTACATACATATACATATAGAAGAAACAATAGCTAATTTCTGCTTCTACATTGAGTATTACATATATACAGTCTTAGATTAGATTAGATTACATTAGATTAGATTCGAAGTGGCTTGTGTAGGCAATTCTGCCTCTCTTCACTGCGATCTGTAGGATGTATTGTGTGTATTGTATTTTTTGGGGGCTATACTTCTAAGTCGGTTCTACGTGCGGCTGTTCGAGATAGTGGAGCCTCTGCCGGGCCACCGCCTCGCAGTTGCACATAATGTGTTCCGTTGTCTCGCTGTTTTCCGAACAGAATCGGTATTTATCACAATCCACCTTGCCTATCTTCTTCAGGTGGTATCTAAGAGGGCCATGACCAATGAGTAAAGCCGTGAGAGTGCTGAGATCTCTTCTGTCGACCTCCAGCAGAGATTTCGCCCTGATTGCTGAAAAAGTAATAAACACAATACGAGATTTGTTGTCCACTTTCCCACTGTTGGAGGTGAGCTCTTATATGATTTTCGTGAGACCACAAAATACCTCTGGTCCAATAAATCGGCACGCCGCGCCTTTCTTTGCAAGACCATCGGCAGTTTCGTTGTCCTCACATCTCCAATGACTTGATACCCACATCAGTATGACTTTTCTTAGGGTCAGAACATTAGGACTGAGCAGACAGTCGCAGGTTAACTTGAATTTAAAAGTATAGGCCTTTAGAGCCTTTAGGGCTGGTTGGCTGTCTGAGAAGATACATACATGTGCACCTGTGTAGCGTCTTTTCAGACATTCCTGTGCACATTGTTCAATGGCATATACTCCACCCTGCAAAATTATTGGGCTCGTACCCAGCGCCACCCAGACCTCACATCTTGGTCTGTAGATACCTATGCCCACCCCTGAGTCGGTTTTAGATCTGTCCGTGTACCAGCGTACAAACGGTTCTAGTAAATTAGGTTCGCTAGACTCCTATGTTTGGCGGGCTTGAATTACCACTTCAAACTATTTGTCGAAATCGAACCTCAGTGTCGTATGATCTTTTAGTTTAGCCAGTCCTGCTAATTCTTCAGAGATTCGGAGATGGCCCACTGAGTCTCCTTAACTTAAAAATTGTGTTTCGTTCTAATCTGATGGCGCCCATCATTGCTTCCTTCTTCACTTGCAGGTGCAGGAGAATCAGGTTTAATAGGGCCTCCAACGTTGCAGTTGGACAGGTGCGATTGCGCCTGTAGTGCCTACGCAAGTCGGTCTTAGTGGTCGCCGTAATTACATACAAGATATCTTCAATTCAATTATCAAATGCGAACTTATGAGTTATAAAAGCATTCGCTTCTTCTTTAACTTTCCACACGCTGCAGAATCCACAAATTGAAACCTTCAGGAACACTAAGAAATGTAAATGTAAAGAATATCGACGCTATTTGAGTTAATCGTTCACGTAATCTGTTTATTATGTAAATAATTAAAAAAAGATTATTGAGCTTGTAATGTTCACAAAATACACGATACGTTACATAAATATAACTCCCATTTTGATAATATATTCACAGCGTATTTACCCTGCAAAGCGTAAGTATATTATGTTTAATGCCAAACGATATATCCTTGTTGCAGTCGAATACATTTCAATGAATCATATTTCATTTAGTACTCGTATATGTATAAATGTGTATACACGCTGGTTATTGAGGCAATAAAAAGATAACATGTGGTTTGTTGCTTTTGCAGTAATTTTTGTTTGATTGTATTTATTCATGAAATATTTATTAAACCGATATTTTCTAGGTAAATGAGCACATCTGCTCGACATGTATAAGTACATAGTTTACAAATTTATATATTTTAATAGTTTTAAAGGTATTTTTAAATATAGATGTTCGTATGATCCAGTCCTAGGATAATTTATTTTTATTTAAACTGTAAATCAACATGCACATTGGGCGCTGTACGGCAATACATCACATAGTTAAACAAGATTACGTTCAATTATATTTGTTGGATGCAGATCAATCTTGTCTTTAAACTTACTATGTAGTACAGACAATAAAACTATTAAACATTATGCAATCGAAATATTTTGGAATTTGGCTATGTTCCAAAATAGCTTAGCTTCCTATATGATGTTTGACATTTTATTCGATTAAACGTGAACAGCAAATGTGGAAGTCGTTCTTTATTTATGATCTTCACGCAATTTTTTTTTTCGTCAATGTCAGTGCTCATTGTCATCTCTGGTATATTCATGTATGGTATTTTTAGAAAGCTAATGAAGTTCTCTTTAGCACACTTAAATAATACACAGAGTGTTCCATTTGAAAAAACTAAGATCGAAAAGGATTTACAAAACTCAGTCAGCCTGCATATAATTTCAAGTTAAGTGTAGGTCACTACTATACCATATACAAGAATTAAACACATTTAGTGATATACCTAGTTTTTTAATATTTATTTCCGGTTCCTATAAAAAATGGACGACATTGCAGCGCTTTTCAACTTAATCGCTCTCACCGTAACTATAGGTTTTAGACCTAACTAAAGTTATATCAAATTATTTATAGTAATTAGCAATTGTCTATTGTAATATTTTAATACCCAGTATCTCATTTAAAAATAAAACATGTAGAAAGACAATATTTTTAAAACGTAGCTCATGTAGCCCTGAATAAATTCCAAGAAAGGATTTTCGAAATTCCTCACTGTTTAATTATAATAATCCATCCCATCTTGGTTGCACCACCCTGTAATATAAGCTACATTTCCTTGTTCGTTCTATTGCTTCTCTTGGGTCTGTTTTGTACCGTATCAAACTTGAGAACTGTTCGACAATTTGTTGACAGAATAAATGGGAGTGTTCTAGAAGGCGGGCCAAATAAAGAAATTGATAAAAAATCAATTTATTCCAGACATAAATATGTGTTTGACACATATTGAATGTCAGTTTCTTCCACTGAAGAAGTATTTTAAACGAAAACAACAATTTATGTTCTGAAGTAAATTGGTTTTTAATGAATTACTGTTTTTAATTACTGTTTTTAATTATTTATTAATTACTGTTTTGTTTGGCCTACAAGTGGAAATATATCAGAGATTAAAAGATGCAATAATATAAGAAATGTTTTCAACAAAAGCTATTTGGTATATCTAGTGTATTTTGTCGTTTTTTAATCCTCATATCGCCTTTTGTTTTGTTGCTATAGTAACCAATTTTGTTTTTTTAATAACACCCCTATTCTTATTTTTATTTTGAAATAAGCGTATTTTTCTCGATTCAAAAATAGTATTTTGTGTCATTAATGAGAAAAAATTAAATTTTATTAAAAAGATCATGTATAACACAAATATATTTTAAAGTTTGGAATACCTTCATTAAAGCAAATGTTCAAAATGACCTTCAATGATTGGTAATAATCTAATCAGTCTTTCAAATTTACTGCAGCCCTGTATAGCATCTCTACAGGTAGTTTGTTTATTGCAGTAGTTATCTTTCCCTTTAAATCTTCTAAATTATGTGATATTTCTTTGTGTACATTGTTTGTAAGGTGGCTCCATAGGAGAGAAAAACGTGTTGTTGTAATAAGTTTGGAGATCTAGTGGACTTAGAATCTCTGTTTGGGGAAACATTGTTCATATATTCTCTGATATGCGTTTTAAAATGGGAGGCTCCATCTTGCTAGAAGTAACTTTTGTTGTCATTACCTTCATTTTCAATCGAGAATAGTGTGGCCATCGTAGGTATGACTTGATTTTGCAGCAGTTGAAAGTATTTATTAGAGTTTAGGCCTTGAGTGTTCCAGAAAGAAGTTCCTATCCCATGTTCTTGTATTGCTCCGTTTAACATATTGTCAGTTCATCGGCAAATACAGCATTAAAAGAAATATCACCATCTTCATGGTACCTCTTTTCAAAATCGTCTTCATTTAACTTATGAATTAATTGAAGTTTCTAGGAACGAAGTTTTCCTTTTTTTAGTACGCGATGAACGGATGAACAAATTAATTTGAAAATTTTATGATATTTCATTTGTAGATAGTTTTGGAGTTTTATTAATTATCAATACGTCCTCTAAAACTTTATCTGCATTTGTTGTTGATTTTGCTCTGCTAAATGTTTGAATATCCTTAATATTACTACTTTGTCGACATTTTTTAATAAGTTGCGACACTTTCTTGAGAAAGCTCGTCTCCCATATGTGAGGAATATCTCAATGCATTTCTCGCTTAGGCGTCCCATATAATAATAATAATAATAATAATAATATTTATTGATCCATTGTACATATAATTGTAATTGGATAAGTCAAATTTAAACATAAGTGTTTGATTTCATCTAACTTAGCAAAAAAAGATTGAACAAAACAAGAATTACAAGGATATAACTGCAAAACAAAGGTATATTACAATAAAAAATGACAATTGACATTGCATTATATTGAGGTATCAGACAGATTTACAAATTCATCTACAGTGTAGAATTCTCTATTTATTAAGAACTCTTTATATGCATTTTTAAAATTCTTGGAACACTTAATGTTACTAGGTATGTTATTATATATCTTGACGCCAATAAATTCGAGACTAAGTTCCGCAGATTTTAATAATGGTTTGTTTTGGTGTAGATCGTCTCTTTGTCGGGTATTATAATCATGATAATGCTTATTTTTTGCGTATTGCAATATATTGTTATGAAAATAGCAGCCTGCATGCCAGAGAAAAAGACACGGCAGAGTCAGTGCTTTGAGTTCTCTAAAGAGCGATCGACAGGAGTCTCTTGGTTTAAGTCCCATTATGACACGGATAATATTCTTTTGAGCTACAAATACCTTCGACGCATAAGAGCTTGACCCCCACAGTAAAATGCCGTAACTCAGGCGTGATTGAATTTCAGCGTTGTATAATGACAGTAGAACATCTCGCGAAACCGAAGTACGCAAAGTGCGGAATAAGTATATGCATTGCGCGATCTTCTGTACTAAACAGTTGCAGTGCAAGTCCCACGATATATTTTCATGTAAGTTGATTCCCAGAAATTTCGTAGTTTGACTCTGTGTGATTTGTTCATCATTCATTGAGACAGCTAGTTCATTTTCCAAGACTTTTTGCCGAGGGTGGAATAATAGATAGGTAGTTTTTTCACGATTTAGCTGTAGTTTATTACACGCGAACCAATCAGCAATGGATCTCAAATAAAAATTCGTCGCTTGCTCAGTATCTCTTATAGAACTGGTTGATGTGATAAAGGTCGTGTCATCAGCATACATAAGTAAATACAAATCAGTGAAACACTGGAAAATGTCGTTAGTGTAGAGTGTGAACAACATTGGGCCGAGTACTGATCCCTGAGGTACACCATGAAGTACAGGTAGACATTGTGACTTTCGAGTCATCTGACAGCCATTCTCCTCAAATTTTACACAGACATATTGCACGCGGCCCATAATATAAGAGGCTATCCAATCTGCAGCCTTTCCTCTTATGCCATAGAAGTATAATTTGTTCAGTAGACCATGGTGCTCTACACAGTCGAAGGCTTTGCTTAAATCGCAGAATACTGCAAGAGGGTACCTATTGTTGTTTAATTCTGCAATGATATAATTATAAAATTGAATTAGTGCGGTCGTAGTGGATTTTTCTTTACGAAAGCCGTGTTGATTCTTTGACATCATTTCGTATTTGTCTAAAAACGAGTTTAATCGCGACAACATGCAGTTTTCAAAGATTTTGGAGATATTAGATGTTAAAGTGATCGGTCTATAGTTCTTAATGTTGCTGCTATCACCCTTTTTGCGAACAGGTATCACCGATGAAACTTTTAGAGCTGATGGAAATTGTCCCATGATAAATGATTGATTGATTAGATGCATTAGAGGTGATGCCAGATACACTTTAAATTCTTTCAAGATCTTCGCAGATAAATCATCCGGACCGGCAGAGTGTTTAGGTTTAAGTTTGGATATAGTAGAAATAATTTCTTGTTCGGTAGTGGGATATAGAAAAATTGTATTTTGTTCATTTTGATTTGGCAGAGAACATGCAAGCGATGACATTGGAGTTACAATATTAGCAACAGTTTCATGGAAAAAGTTGTTGAAAGAATTAGAGACAGTTATTGGGTCAGTAACGAGCACGTTATCCATAATTAGCTTAATATCTGGTTGGGATACATTCGAGTTTGTTAGATCCTTTATCATTTGCCACATAGCTTTCATCTTATTACATGAGTTTTGCAGGTGATTATCATGATATTCTATTTTTGCATGATTCACTAGAGCTTTGTGTTTATTTCTATGCACCTGATAGACTACCCGTAAGCATGGAAAGCGTTTCTGTAAAGCATGTAAGTCTTTTAAATGGGCGCTAGACTGTTTAACAGTGGTTGTTACCCAGTTCTTCTGCGGAAGCGTTCTCGTTGATGGAATACATGTTTTTGGAAATGCGATTTCGTAATAGTGAATAAGTGTTGTTAAGAAACTTTCAAATTGTTCGTCGAAGTATTTAAGGTTGTATATACTCAACCAGTTCTCTTGTCGCAGAAGTGATTCAAAAGTAGCCTTATTTCGAGAATTAAACCATCTTCTTTCTGTAAAAGAAGTACTATCACGTGAAGCATGCAGAGTTGACGAAGATACAAGAATGTAACGATGGTCAGAAAGGTAAGTATCGACGACATTGGATGAAATATCTCGGTTATAATTTGTGAATATGTTATCGAGAAGAGTTTCCGATCGATAATTAACTCTAGTTGGTTGTTCTACGATAGGAACGAGGCCATAAGAGCAAAGCAGATCGGTTACACGCGTACTTTCTGACGATAATGAACAGAAATTTATATTGAAATCACCAGTTAAGAAGATAATATTTGTAGGCTTATATAAATGGGTAAGTAAACTATCTAGAAGAAAGAGAAACAATTCAAAGTTCGCAGTAGGAGGACGGTAGAATGTAACAATAACATGATGTATTTTGTTGATAATCCATTCAGCCGCACATACTTCAAAAATATTTTCTACCGAAAACTGTATAACATCGATTTCCTTAATGGTCAGATTTCGATTAGCCAGAATGCAGGATCCCCCACCTCTTTGTGTAGATCTACTAAAATTAGTGATTAACTGATGTGTGGATAGATTAATAAGTTTTATATGTTCACTTTTCATCCATGTTTCATTCAAGCATACAAAATAAACATTCAGCTCCAATAAAAGTTCTTCTAACATATTAATTTTTGATTGTAAACTCTGTATATTTAAGAAAAATATAAGGTTTGTGCTGGATGTTTTGTTTTCACTTAGTGTCAGTAGTTGCTATGTAGATGCATATCATCTTAATATTGCTCAGTAACGCACCTTGTAATAATCTTAAATCAATTACGCGGTTGTACTGCAATAATTATTTGTTTGTCACAATTTGAGTTAGCAAATTTCCACAGCATTCTATATTCTATAGGTGCAAATGAAATGGAATGAAATGAATTGTGCAATATTGGCCGATGTTCTTAACATACTAAAACCGTATCTGTCCAACAAAAAGGACATTACAAAAGGAATTTCTGTTGAAGCGAAGCAAGTAAGCGATTTGTATGTTTGAAATGATCCACATCTTAACTCATAAGTATTATGATACATTTTATAGCTACATAGAATTGCTGCAATTAATAAATTAAAAGCCCTTATTTTTAATTAAGCTTGATATAAATCTTATTCTAGAAATTCACATTCCTGGGAGTTTGAGTTCCATAGAACAAACATTTGGTAATAACATGGACATTAAATAATATTAATTTTTACAATCATGCACAGTCCTTACAACTGTTACAAATAATTATGACTCTTCATGCTGATATAGTAGATTATAGAATATATAAAGATTTTAAAATAGATCAAAAAGTGCAGATATGTTAGTTTGCGTACAACATCTATTGGACATCTTACCTAATAAAATCAAAATGTAAAATTAAGAGGACAAGTTTTCTGGTTGCTAGTTAGACTACGGCATTGATTTCACGCGGTGTTTCAGAACTTCTTCTCAGGGTATAAATTTGCTTAGCTAGAAATATAAAAACCTGTATAAACAAAAGTTCACATGTATAGATGAAATAAAAAATAATTAATGGGCGTCAAAATAAAGGATGATACATGTTTTCTTGGTTGACAACGATATTTTTGTATATGTGCACATCACAAATATCATATTCATTTTTAGTTTTATGTTATTAAAAATATCAATGTTATCCACTAAACAGAATAAACTCACCGCCATTTAGAATTTCAGAAAAACTAGTCAAAATAAAATAAATTAGTTAAAGTTTCGTTTCAAGTTTTTTCAGTTTTTCAGTTTCAAGTAAATATTTCACCTTGTTTTAATCGATAAAAGTAAGATCGTTGAATTATTGATGATAGTTTATAAAACAAAATATTTGGTTGTTTTGTGAAGTTTTAATAACACATTCCTGAAGTATGGATGGTTTATCTAGTATAGCATTAGGAATATTTTTTTTTAATAAAATAAAAATACCATTTCATGGCTTTGAAGTATTACAAAGGCTACTTAGTTTTAGCGATTCAATCGGCGAAAAAAAACACTTAGACGTGACGATACGTTGCTCAAATACTCTGAACTGCAAATGTTAAATGAAAATTCTTGAGGTTATAGATAAAAGATATCTTGATGTTTCTGCTGCAGTTCTTAGAATTGGTGCATTATGTAGATAATCTGGGGTGAGGGAGGGGGAGGGAGGGGGAGGGAGGAAGCTTGTAGAAGCTTCCCAATATTTAGTTTTCTTTTAGTACAACTTCAGATCAGTGAAACTCTATTTTGTCAAATACAATGATCCAATTCTCTCACTGAACAACGAAAAAGTTCTGTGAATAAGCTTGTTACATTCGCCATTAATATAAAATATGTAACTTTAAGATGTTTGAACAACCTTCAGTCTCCATTTCTATAGACACAACAAGACCAAACTTGAACGGTTTTTTTGGTAATAACGTTTGTTGCCATTTTCATACCTTTCTATTAAGAAAAGATTAGAATTTCTTCCAAACTCTTGAAAAAAATTTAGTCACTCCAAAATTATCATTATTAGGTATAGGGAATGCTGATATAGTTTGATACAAAATTTAATTTTACTTCAAAATAAAAAAAAGAACTGTGTCATTGTATTTAAAAAAATCCAAGGTTTGGAGATCTGAAGTTGCACTAAAAGAAAAGCAGCACGTAGGTAATGAACGTATTTTAAGAACAACAGCAGAGAAATGTTAAATGTTAAAAAATGGCGACGATACTAAGAATCACGAATTTTACAGAAGTCGAAAAATATCTAAAAAAACTACACTCAGATATATATAAAAGTTCCTCTGCGCTAAAGATTAGATTTAAAAAATATAATAAAAAACTATATTATTCCGTTTGAAATAAGAAAATTGATGTTAATTTCCGGTATAAGTGCCGCCATTTTGAAAATGTTTTCAGTTAATAGATTTTATTAGTCTATACTAGTATGAAACATTAAAAAATATCAGCCCGTATTTTCGCTGCAGAGTCAAACTTTAGGCTTTCGTAAATCCTACAGCCAAAAACTAAATGTTTAATTTGAATACAACCAGATGATAGGTCGTATGTGAGCAAACTTGAGTTTAATTCGCCATGAGAATATCGTATTCCTGTTACCAAGCTGTTGCACAACTTTAGGCAAGTCCAAAGTTAATAAATTAGATACACTGTTTTAAGATCTTACTCTCAAAAAAACATAGCAACAGTGACTAAGGCGATACCGCTTTTCAACAGAAGCTATTCAACACATTGAATAGTTGAATTTAGTATATCCTATTACACAGCCATAACGTTTTGACAAAAGCCGTAAAAGCTTTAAACTTTTGTCAAAATATTTAAATATGTAGAATGTTTACCAAGAATAAATAAATGATTGGAAAAATTAACTATTTGTACATAAAAAATGATGAGTAGAATCCTTAACGACTAGAGTGAATGATTAGAATGATAATTGAATGATTAGAGTAAATGACCCAACTACAAATGGCGGGAATGGAGCGGTTAGGTTTAACGAAATGGGTTCAAGGAATCGACAGTCCCTTCATAATTTCTTTTATAGAGTATGTTGTTATGAAATTATGGTTTTACGCGGTTCTGAGCTTATAGGCTAACGTGTTTAAGGATTTAAGCGGTTATAACCTTTAACTAATTACTGATTTTTAGTTTACAGCATAAGTCAAAGCGTTACAGTATCAAATAATTCAAATTATTAGACTTCGTATTCGGATTCAGCGTCCCCAAAAACATGTAATAAACATGATCTGACCCCCAGACTAAAAAATTTTTTGTTGTGTGACTGTGTTATCACTGTACATCGTATCATCAAGAAAGTTTCTGATAATCTTTCAAGTTTAACACAATATGTTAAATTTCCTAATCATAATGGCATAGGTTTTAATAGAATTTTACTTTTGGAGTTGGAGAATTTCTAGGAGAAATGGATGTGTTGAAGGGACAATTGGGCAGATTTCATGTCACTAAATATGGAAGTAATTGTTAGTCCTCCATGTGAAATATTAGATATACATTAGCAACATTCCGCACATGATGGTAAAATTTTTAATAACAGTCAAATTTGTCTTAAATTTGAACAAAACTTACTACCGGGGTTGCTGTTACACACTTTTCTCTTATGTGCTATATAAGAGAAAAGTTTGTAGATAGAGTATCGGATGGTCTACCTTCAGGTGATTTACAAGTAAGAGGAAATGCTGTTTGAACTGCATTTATTAAAAAGGCAATATTTGTATATGAATATTTTAATAAAAGCTTTTCTAATGCTTCTCCTAAAGCAATAGCATCATTATCAACAGTGTTTATTATTTTAATTTTTCATGGTTTTTGAGTGGTGGAATACATGGGATTCCTCGGATTGCCATACTGTTTCTTCTCCCTCAGCTAGTTCCTTTTCCCTTCTATTTTTCATACTGTTCCAGCACTTTTTAACTGTTCATTATTATAGAACAAAATATTACACGAAAGCGTAGTAGTAGCGTAATAAGTGTATAAGAAACCATAGAACTGCTTATTACATGTACACATATTATTATTATTTACTTGTTTATATATAAACTTACATAATTATATTCTAATAGAGAGTAAACTCTTTTGCTAACGAACACCAAGCTTTTTCTTCATTAGCTATACTGATGCAGTTTATTTGCATTCAATAGCATCTTTATATTTAATACCGAGTTCTTTGAAATCGATCTTTTTATCGCCAGGAAAGAATTTTCTTTTCAAATCCATAACGTGTAAAATGTATTTGTAATAGTATATTCGCATAACGATTTCTGAGAAAAATGTGTTTTCAATCGCGATAACTGCAGTAGTATGGTCCTACATATTTGCGTTCCAGGCAACCTTCTGTAATTGGCTGAATAAACAAAAAGTCATAACTGCGTCATTAAAACTCGTATCGTACAAACTCGACTTATGTTTGTTGTTTGTCATCTACTCCCCAATTTAGCAAGGTATTTAGTCCCGAAATCTGAATAAGGTTCTTCTCCAATAAGTGAGACATGAAGTGAGGTTGAAGTTACGACTATGAATTCGACCTTTAGCTTCTCAATTTGTTAAATATTAATTAATTACGAAATGAGACCGGACCAAACTCAACATTTTTATTCATTTAGATTTCACAACCGAAATGATTTAACAATGATTCTGTAAAGTACATATATTCTTGTCTATTCAATTTCATGGTTAAATAAATAATTTATTCACTGGTCCAAGTTAATACGAGTATTTATCTTTAACGCGCCATCTATCCTCTACCCCTAGTCAAACTGCAAGAGTTAAAAGTTACTCTAGGTTTATGTAAATACCTACTATACTTACTATTTTAACTTGAGAATACAACTATTTAATTCAAGCAATGTAATTTTATTTTAATATGAATATCTAATACTCTATTAATTGTGAATTGAAGTTAATAATAATTCTTCCCATTAAAATTACGTTTTGAAACAAATCTAAGCATTTAATAACCTTTTTCACTAATGCAAGAAAAAGAAAACCATTTGGCCAATACAAACTTACTTAGCCAATATTCTTATTCTCTCTAGAAGCGTTAATTCCATAAAACGAAACATGAAAACTTTGGATTGACGTCATCAACATTAGTTAGTCTTTAGCAAAAACTTATTAACAATAAGTTACTTGATCTGGTTATGTGTTTGGCCTCACAAATTCTCAAAAATAGTGATTTCAGCTTCACATCTATCGCAAATTTTCCTTCCTCCTTATGAAAAATATTATAATGTTTGGTTTGTATTACAAAATATAAATATATACCTAATTTTTAATTGAACCTAGATATTTAGAATATTAGTTTATATCACCTTTTTCTTGTACATTATCGTCGATAATCGTACTTCCAATGAAATTATTTAGAATGATTATTTCTCCAGTAAATGTATATATGTACATTCAACACGTAACATATTTTATGCCTACATTTACTTCATAGGCTATTATAAAAACAATGGCATCTCTAATTATGTAAATATCCTGATAATGTGACGATTTTCACTTTCATTCCAATTCAGACCACCTTAACCTTGAATTTATTTTATTTCAGATAATTTTATCGTATGGTTCACCTTCTAAATATTCTGGCAAACAAATCTGTATTTTTGTATGGGATGTAAACTATAGGACAAAATAGAGAATTTCAATTGTTCAGGAATTTTCTGTTTGTTTTTCTTGGTGTACTGTTGTTGACAATAAAATTTATGTCCAACACGTGGTTTTCCAAAATAAACTTGACATCTTAAGCGAATTGCTAAAGTGTACCTACCATACGAATTATGGGATATGGACGAAATAGCACAAGTGAAGAAAGCATTAGGTACAACATAACTTTCTTTATTCGGAAATAATTTGAAGTCTTTTTTACCAGAACACCACATATGTTATGTCTATGATTGATTTATGCACCAGTGCAGTTTGTGATAAGATATAGATGAGAATAGGCGGCACATTATACCTTTTAATAGTAACTCTAAAGATCTTGTAGCAAACTCAAATGACAAATTGCAAATTGGTATAGAGAAGATGTCCACTGGCATAAATGCGATAGAAAAGATAAATTAATACAGATCAGCCTCAAAAGACGCGTTAACATTGATGAAAAGCAAAAATAAACATCTAAACAGAAAAGTGTTGAAAAATCAGAAATTAAGAAAAAAATTACTGACTCATATCAAATATCAAAGAGTAATGGTTATTAAAACTTTTTGCCCTAAATGTTCATTTTTGAAAAATTGTGTTCGCAATGTGTACATATGTACAGACACAACAACTAGACGACAAGTTGATTTACTCCTATAAACGGTTCTTAAAAATCGAAGTCAGGTCCCAGTCCTGGAATACGCAAATTAAATTTTCATAGCTGCCAATTTAGGATATTGCTCGATAAATCTGCTTTCACAACTTGTCGCAGAGTACGTCCAATATCCGTTAACTCGACGGTCGCCGTTTATAAAGCACGCCTCTAAAATTAAGGGTAATTTTCTAGTGTGTATTCTTAATTGTATTGAAACTACTTGTTTCAACCTCCATTGCGACAATAACAAATTGATTGACATTTGAAGATATTGCACCTACCACAGCATAATATATAAATACACCCGGAAAATGACAAGAACTACGGATATTAGCTGCTAAAAGCATTTCAATTAGCCTAAGAAGACCTTGGCGTTGACTTAACAATAATCTTATTGCCAATTAACTAATGGAACTGTCGTTCAGAAATTGCATGACCTTATATCAAGACTAACTCTATTATTTCACAAAATCGTTGATATAATAGGACTAAGTATTTAGCACATCTAAACACGTAATTAGATTTCATCATGGTAAAATGAGATTCTATTAATTGCATTGTGTTACATTAAAACATCGCCCACATATATGTATACATATATTTAAAAGATATCCAATCAATATATAATATATACATATATTATATATATATACTTTCCGTTTATTAAATTTGTGGTAAAATTAAAATGTTAAATGAATGTCGAAGGGGTCTCCGTAATTGTGTTTGAAATCGATTCAGCATTTTCATTATATCTGGTGGTGCTGTGCGGATGCGTGCAGGCACCAATTTAAATATGTCAAGGTTAGTCGATGGTATACACGTACGAAAACTGTTTTATCGACATTGTAAAATATTCGGTTGATTATTGGCATGATGTTAGACATTTTAATTCTAAAAATTCTGTTTTTATTAAAAAACAGAATTTACTATAAATTAAAAAAAATAAATTTGAACTGGAGGCTGTCTATACACAAAGATCAAAAGAGAAAAATGCTATACAATGAACAAGAGTAAAGAAAATAAACATACTGAAAAATCTGTTAGCAAAAGTCGAAAATCACTACAAAGACAAGAAAAAGCGCTTACAAATATAACGAAATGTATTCATAATAATGTAAGCACATGTTTGAGCCAAAAAAGCAATATTGCAAACAAATAAACGACAAAAAGGTGGAAGGAGTTCTTCTGTGAAATAGTAAATACGGAAGCCGAAGAAAAAATGTAAACCTGAGAATCTGAAACCATATGAGGGACATTATACAATTGTTATAGATCCATCAGAAGGGACAACATTATACGTAAATAGCAAACGTTTGGGAATGACTAGTATTGTGTTTGAACACATAAAGTATCGAACAGAGAATAAGTTTTTTTTTTCTGGAAATTGAAGATATCGACACAATAAGAAATTGCTGCTGTACTAGCGATGTTGAAGAGCGGTAATATGAATGAACGAAATAATGTTGGAATTCAATGTGCCAATTGCTAATAGTTACCAACTGATAAAACACAACTACTTTTTAACTGAATATCTGGGTTTCTAACAACTTCTCATTATCAAACTAATTTTGCGAACAAAGCTATGTTTCAGAGATATACATACATATAAGTAACCGCTCATACTATATAAATGCTCAAGTCTATAACCGAATTTGATTGGCTTTCGGGGCACAAAACATGTTTGCAAACATATCGCTCATAATATAGAACTACCACTTCATCTATTGATGAATGAGGATGAAACATGTCAGATCTTAAAAAGTTTTCATTTTTACAGAGGAGCGATTATTTAATAAAATTAGTTTTTATGTCTTTCAAACGTCTTTTTGGTATTGCATGGTGTATTAACGGGATGTCACACTAAACAATGAACTCCTTAATAAAACTCCTTAAGGTATTAGTAATAACAATTTGGATTATTTTTTTTAGTGTGCATACAATGTGCTTTGCTGTAGCGCTTTGAGAGAGAAGTTCTTTAAAAATTTCAAGCGCTGTTTTACTGCTTGCCAGACCTATAATACTACATTATTTTCGTCTTTGATTCTTTGTACACTCCTCTACTTTTGCAACTGTTTGATAAATTGTTTTCTTTTGTGTTTCTGCCTGTTGTCAAAATGCGTTTTCTTCGTCTATTTCGGACTAGTGGCCTAGTGGCTTGTACACTTGCCTCGTGGCCCGGCAGTGCCGGGTTCGAACCCCGGTGCTTCCTTTCTGAGTTTGGTTTTCTGTAGTTTTCCAAATTCCACGTCAAATGCGGAAAGGTAACATCTTACGTCGGTCTACAGCCGCAGGCGTAATAATGGCCAGCTGTTGCCCCTTGTAATTGGCGAAAGCTGGGGGATGCTAAGGCATGAATTATTATTATTATTATATTTGTAGTTAGACATTTTTTTTATAATTTGCAAGGCTCATGGTTTTGTCATGTTTGCTGGCTAGTTAGATTAACTATTATGCAGAATATGTGTATAGTGTCTGAAAAGCAAAAAGAGACACTTATCATTATGTCGTGTTGTTTGTTATATGAAAACGTAAGTACTTACGAGGGCGACCTGAAATGTTTCCGGAAAAACACGGTATTTTATTTTTATTTTTCGATGTAGTCTCCTCGAAGGTCAATACGCTTTTTCAAACGGTGCTCCAGTTTCTTCAACCTGTCGGAAAAGTAGGATGTTTCGAGGTCTGCCAAACCTCCTTATTTGAGGCAAATCTCTTTCCTGCTAGCGATTTTTTCAGGTTTGGGAATAGGAAAAAGTCGCTGGAGGCTAAGTCCGGTGAATATGGAGCATGAGAGACTAATTCGTATCGCAACTCATTCAATTTGGCGACGACTATGCGGAATGAATGGGCCGGTGCATTGTCGTGGTGGAAAAGCACTTCTTTCCTCTGCAAACGTGGCCGTTTCTCCTTCAATACTACATCGAATCGGGTCAATATATCGCCGTAGTATTACCCCGTGATCGTCCTTCCCTTCTCCAGATAATCGATGAGGATCACACCTTGGGAATCCCAAAAATGTTCGCCATGACCTTTTCGGCCGATGGAATGGTCTTTGCTTTCTTCGGAGCTGATTTTCCTTGGTCTCCGATATGTAGTGGGAGATCCAAGTCTCATCCACGCTTACAAAACGCATGATGAAATCTCTTGGATTGCGATCACCGGATTTCGTTTTTGCTCCGGTGCGAGCAAACGCGATACCCATCGCGCCGAAAGCTTTTTCATGCCCAAAATTTCGTGTAGGATATGGTCAACACGTTCCTCTGAGATGCTTATTGTCTCTGCTATCTCTTTCAGCTTCAATCGGCGATAGGCTAAAACGACATTTTAGGCGTCCACTGCGTGGTTCGTCACTTGTGCTTGTGTAGCCACGTTTGAACTCGTCCACCCAGATCCGCCAAAATAATTAGAATTTTTGTGGTCGTTTTCCCAGCCATCCAGAAGTGTTTTATTACAATAACGAAATTCCATTTTATCCATCCAACACACTCTTCAACAACAACTATGATAGTAGACCTCTGAAATTTTGACAGTTTCTATAAAAAGTTTGCCATTGCCGACTTCCATTTCAACCTTCGTACGCCATCTCTTGCCAATTCCGGAAACATTTCAGATCGCCCTCGTATATTTGCGCTTGGTAGGCAATTTGGTGCTTTCTAACCTAACCAGTGAATTATTTTTCCTTGTTCATTAGCAGATGCTTTCCATATATAATACAATACAATAGCTGGCTGTGGTTTAAAAATTATGTTTCCATGTTACTTTTGTATTGTGTTAAAAAAACTGTAACAAACAGCGATAGGTATAAACAGTGTTCATGTTCAAGAATCACAAGATAATAGGATATGTAGGCGATATTGCCTGAATAAGCAAAACCTAAATTAAATAGTCTAACAAGAAAATCTAGAAGAACCAGAATGTTTAGCGAAAAAGAAGATAAACACTTTGTGTAAAGCTGTCAAGAAGAAAGAAATATATAGAGATGCTAGCTTAGTAAAAGTCAACAAATGCGTAGTTGCCACGAACAATTTGATGAAATATTTGTATTTATTGATAGAATGCAAAATAAAGACACAAAAACTATATTGCCGACAACAGTGTTATATGGGCGTGAAATTTAAACAAATGCATTAATTAATCGACCTAAAGGTTTAAAAGGAAAGAATAGACCTAGTTCGGAAAAAGAAAATTGTAGAGAAATAATGACGCTATATGGGTGCTACACAGAAATTGCATTAGGTAACTAGCCTCCAATGAGGAACATATTAGTTAATTATTTTGTAACTTCTTTCATGGTGATCTTAACAAACTGTAGCACTGTTCTTATGCCAGCGTTATATTACTCTTCCTTTATTGATTATGTCTCAGTACTTATAATTTTTCCATCCATTTTAGTTCAACTTTCTCTCCCCAATTTTCGTAACTATGTGCTTTAAATGAGCATTCCAATTTTTTTGTGCCATTTTTTCCCTTGCATTTTCCTCAAAAACTTCATAATATTGAAAAGTGAACATTTTTAACAATTTTATATTGAGAGGTTCCATCCAAATGTATCTGCAAAACAGCTTTACATGGAAGTAGTAGGAAAGATCGTGACTACATAAGTAAGTAACAAAAAAGTCACTTATTGATTAAGTTATTCTTAGTTTTATTTGCAAATAGATTTTTTTATAAAGATCAAGGTTGCTATTGGATTTGTGTTTCTAATTACATACAAGAACATGATAGTGCCTTGTTTTTGTTTACATATTTTAAATTCAGTAAAAATAATAGGGTTAAAATACGTTCTACTTTACAATGAACATCTAAAACGTTTGTGATTGACATCAAAATAAATGTTTATATATCTTAAATACACATTTCTTTTCTTTTAATTGAAATGCTGATAGATGTTTTTGATCCCTTGCCGTTCACAATGGAAGAGAAGATCGAATGCTAGATACTAACACATCAAGAAGTCAATTACATTTCAACTTGTTAATGTGTTGGGCAGTCATCCTGAAATTTTGCAATTAAACTTCTACGCTGGTTCAAAATACAATGCGCAACACTTTAATGAATACAATAATATGTTTGGTGTCTGCTTTTTTAAATATTATAGTTGGCAGAAGTAAACTAATAATTAGTCAAATGTGTATCAGAAGAGAAATAGTACTATTTTTCTGTTCAAGATTAAAATCAAAAGCAAACCCAGAAATATTTTTATAACCAGGCATTTATATTTAACTTCCTGATAAAAATAGTTAGATGTACGGTCCGTTTCAAATTATAAAATAATCTTACTTTAATTTTCTATACTAATTTTATAGTAGTTTTGGTTAGAAGATGTTTAGTTAAGAAGGTGTCTTAAATAAAATTGACTAACAAATTGGATTCATTTTGACGATAACTACGATATTTAATTTATTTGTTACACATTTTTAATAATTAAGGGGTTGATTTATTAGAATTTTATAGTAGCATAGGTCTGCAAGTCCAAAACTTGAAATACAAGAATATATAAATCACTTCCTTTTGAATTGAAAAATTATTTGTAAATAATATGCAAGAGTAATGGCCTGTGTGGCACTGTTGAAGACATTTTGAACCATTTGTTGAATATGATTTGTGCAATAAAAAATTAACTGAATAGAAGAATTTACACATTTAAAATGTAATTCTGCCAAAACAATTTTTGAAATCTCCCGGAAGCGTTTACGATACTTGAGATTAAAGTACTTCTAAAATACTTTAATTAATCTATTAATCTTAACCCGAAAATAAAATTTAATTTGATTTGGCAGATAAACAACTGTAGTTATTCATGGATGAGACAACAAACTTCTAGAATACGTATCAGTGTAAATAATACAAGTTCGAGACTGTTAACAATGATTCAGATTTTAACATATTAAGGCAAATTTGATTT
>CM043016.1:68195739-68238109 GCA_023690525.1 Holotrichia oblita | reverse complement strand
AATTAAATGCAAGATTGCATGCGTAAGCCACTGGTATGTGTAGCGAATTGGTCAAATTTAGTACACAAAGTCGATGCCCTAGTGTATATCATGTACTACTATATAGATCAGTCTGCAGTCTGTCTCGAAAGTAAGGTACCAGCCGAATTTTTGTATAGTACGAAACCGAATTATATAAAATTATAAAGCTTTGACCATGTAATATACCCGAATGGAGCAGTTGAAAGATGCATCAACTCCCATATAACCTAACTTATAAGCCTGAGTATTATGTACATACGACTCCACACGATCTGCACAAGATATGGAATTTTGCAAAAATATGTAGATTTAAAAGAGTAGAAGTGCAGGTATGGTACTTTGGTAAAATACAGTTATGTATCTGCAATTTGAGTGTCCACTTTAATGCATGTAATTCGATTATTCAATAACAGCCAAGTAAGTTAATAGCGCTCTGCCGAAAACTGTAAGAAGAAATAAGATAGTAGTATAGTAAAATTTTCTGAATTACAATCTCAATCATTCTACTAAAACCTATCTAACTACTAACAATCATACCATTAACTAAAATATATATTTTACATTCTTTAAACGGACCAATAATTTTCCTGAAAGCTTTCGAACACACTTTTCTTGCTGAGTCTTAATTCTATGTAATTTAATTTATTACGTCAATAATTAAAAATAATGTTTTCTTGTGATTAGCCTAGAGATGCTCGAAAAACCTAACCATTTATTATTTTATTACATTCTTGTGGTGTAAGTCAGCCGCCCTTTATATTGTACTAGTTAGTCTCTGCTAAGAAATACTCCCATCGATCGATGAAACACACTCCGCTCTTCAGAACTACGAAAGAACCGAAAAGATATTTTTTGCCGATAACCGCTGTTCCAAATCGACCTACAACTAAAACTAATTAAAAAGTTCGCGTAAAGTAGTACTATATCCGCATCGTTCGCATATAAAACATTTAATTGTAAGAACATCAATGTTGAATTAGAACAAAACGACAAAATTTTGTTCGAAAGTCTTTAGTTGTTGAAATTTATTCATAGGAAATTTTGTGTTACATAATTAGTATTTCAGATAAAGTTTTCTGTTGTACATTTTATAAAATTTATTTTGAGGAAATGCCACTTAAAATTCAAAAACTACATAAAACTTCCGTCTCTAAAATTCTTTTTGATGTAGCTATCTGCACATGCAAATATTTTTCGCCCATTCCATTTAAAAAATGTTGGCAAGAGTCAACAAACACTTTGATCATTTATATTTTTATATACAAATATAAAGTGGAATTCTACACATAATAATATATAAACGTATCGTACTAACCCAATGTTAATTAAGAAAAAAATATTTATTTCTCTTGCCAATTCAAAATCTACACAGAAATCACCAGATCACAAATCACACAGACAAAGACAGAATAATAATATGTGTGCCTTTATTGTCAGATTTACAATTTTGGCGTCGTGCAAACATCGAAATTTTGGGAGAATCTAGCAACGCTACATGTGACTACATGCAGATACGACGCTTCTTTACTACGAAATGTCAGGATCACATACCTACCAATCCTGGTTAATGGTTACAAAACATAATGAAATGTTTCAGAGATGGTTTCTACTCTGAATTTGCACCGCGAAAAGAACGGATTTAGATAACAGTTGATAATTATTTTTTTATTATTATACCGGCTGTCAACGAGATCATGTATCAGCCCGCCATTTATTTATTAGTTAAAATAAAACATTGAAATTCGGACCGTATATATGAGTGATTGGTGGGCTTCTTCGGGTGCACTCAGTTTTTCTATAACACTTTTGGTCATACCGGAAGTGACGTTAATTTCGAATTTTTAAATACAACATGTATTATTTCTGTTCATATTCTGTTTCTTCTAAAAATTTGCCATCTAGTGCAGGTCAACTTTTGACATTTCTGTCAAAGATGGCGGTATCTATTAAATTTATCCATTAAAGTGAAACTGCTTTGCAACAATTTTCGAAATGTAACAACCATCAAAGTTACCTCTGAGAACAATTAAGAAACGTATTTTTCACATTTACACGCATTGGCGAAGGACACTGTGTTTTTTTCATTTGAAATGTAATTGTTCTGTTGCTTTGGAATTAGACTACTTTTAAAACATTTTATATTTCGTACTACCTGTGTACCACTAAACCACAGCATATTTTATATCATTTGAAAGCTAAAAATTATGCTAATATGGCACTGTAATAAAAAATAGGTGTTACTATTAAAAAAAAACGAGTACCTGTCATTTGAAAATGAAAAAAAAATCGTATTTTCTTTAGTAATTTCAACGTGAAATACATTTCCTTCGCCAATGCGTGTAAATGTGACAAATACGTTTCTTAACTGTTGAAAGCTAACTTTGATGGTTGTTACATTTCGACAATTGCTGCGAAGCAGTTTCGCTTTAATGGATAAATTTAACAGATACCGCCATCTTTGATAGAAATGTCAAAAGTTGACCTGCACTTGATGGCAAATTTTTAGAGGAAACAGAATGTAAACAGAAATAATACATGTATTTAAAAATTCAAAATTAACGTCACTTCCGAAAAACTGAGTGTATCTGAACTAGCCCACCAATCACTCATATATACGGTCCGAATTTCATTTTATTTTAACTAATAAATAAATGTCGGGCTGATACATTATCTCGTTGACACCCGGTATATACAGGGTGGGCCACTTAAAATGATGCATTGAAATTATAGCCAAACTAAATAAGAAATTTGAAATCGGACCAGGTAAAGTTATAGTTCTAAGGGAAGCACATTTTAATAAAAATGTGGATTTTATACCATTCATCATAACGTCATACCGAAATCAATTATTGGCATTTTGTGCATATGATATTTTTGCATTTTACGTGCACAGTGGATTAAAATTATGTTAATCACTATTTTAATTACTTGACCTCATTATTTTAAACTTTATATATTTATGGCTTCTTTGTAAGACTTTTGTATTCCTGGTATAATCTGTAACTCTTCAAACACTTTGCCAAAACGTTGAACAGAGAAGGCAAAGCGTTTGCTCATTTGATAACCTTACTCAAAAGCTTTTCTTCTGTGAAAGTTAACGAAGGAGTTTTGAAGTGTTTCCAACACGTTTGTCATCCAATAAGGATGTAGCCTGGCATTTGTTTAAGTAATTGCTTCAGATTTCCTTGGAAACAATAAAAGCTCGAACTACGAGGTAATTTACTCCAGGAATATGCAATAATAGATATGAAATACTGTCATTCATAATAGAATTTCATTTTCTGTTATATCTTTAATTTTTTTCCAAACAGGATAAATATATCTTTAAAAATCAATTTTTTGCATTTGCGATAAGAATTAAAGATTATTGAGTGGCGTTACCAAGCGCTCCAAAAGAACCGAATACAAAGCAAGAGCCACAATTACTTTTTTCTATATATCTTCTGTTAAAATATAAATATTGATAATAATATTCATATTCAAGATATGCTAGAAATAAAAAAAAACATAAATATAAAGAGAAAAGTTGAATTTTAGTTCTTTCACATACTTGTTCAAAATTTCGCAATTTATCGATGAATTTTCTTCATAAATACTTTGTTCCTTTCGTAAAAGTATAAATTATAATCTCAAAATAATATTATTAATATTTATTGGCAATTTGACCGTGTTTAATTTAATATATCTTCTCAGATTAGATCGGTCATTCGAGAAAGTAAACAACAATGTCGACAATGTATAAAAAATGTTAATGCGATTTTCAAGTTTAGTAGATCAAAGTACACATGAAAACCATATTCGCATCTTGTTTGGAGAATGGCTGGAAATTAATGTAACAAATGACATCTTTCCCACGCTTTCTGTAGAATAAGTCCAAAGTAGCGACGCTCAAATTTCTTTCCTGGATTTGCTACTCCCCATTCGATCGCTGCGCGTTTGAAGTAGCATTTTAAGGGCTTGAAAAAAGACCGGTCCAAGGGCTGAAGGAAATGCGTTGTGTGACTAGGCAGACACAAAAAGTGTACGTCATGTTGGAGGGCTGTTTCGAGAATTTCAGGAGAATTGACATGTGAGCCATGACCATCCAGTAGTAGTAAGCATGGACCAGCTGATTTTCTGGGAATAAAATGATTTTTTAGCCAGTTCAGGAATATCTCTTCATTAATGTATGCGGATTCCCGTCTCATTTCCAAGAATGCACCAGGAGGTAAGTTGTCCAACCAGGCTTGCTGCTTGTTGACACCTTTGAAAATTATATACGGCGGTAAAAATGTTCCTTCAGCATTGCAACACGCAACAACGGTAACAGTTTCTCCTCTCTCCGATGACTGCCTTGACTGCACTGCCTTGCTACCCTTTTCAGCGATAACTTCATTTGGGGTGTTGTTCAATTGTAGCCCGGACTCATCTACGTTGTAGATGTTGGAAGGTCTGTTGAACAAATTATGTTCTGTTAAAGTGGCTTCAAGAATCGCAAAATAGGCAGCTACTTCTTCTTTGTTCATTCCTTCGGCTCTTGCATTGGACACTCCTTCGGCTTTTCGGACAGCCAGAGATTTGTTGCGAGCCAAGAAAGCTTTGCGCCAGTCAATGCCTGCCAACCGCTTGTCTTTATTGAATTTCAAATTCGGAATATTCATTTTCTCTGCTAAATTGAATGCCATTATTCATAAATGAAAAAGATGATGGGTGATATGACGCGCGTCGTATCACCCTTTCACAAAACGCGTCGTATTCTACCATCTGCCGCCATTTTGAAAAATAATCAAAATGTGTACTTAAACAAGCCGCGTTGCAAACAAAACACTGCACAGCATTTATTTGAAAGGGGTAGGTATATTATGCATATCATAAGGGGAATCGAAAATCCACAAGACAGTAAGATACGAATGGATAAAAATTATGAAATAAAGTTTTAGCTTAACTTACCTACTATGAAGCACCGATAAATGCACGGTTCTCGGCAACAGATGACATGCGACTGAGTTCGATTATCACAACCTGGTGACGGAGGTATAAACTAGCATATAATGTGCCATCTGAAGTCAGGAAGTGTTCCATTCAAGAAAACGAGTGACCGCGTCATATCCCCAATAGCGTCATATCACCCGCGATTACCTTATCTTTAAAGCAAAGAGCGACACTCAAACGCCTGAGACATACCATACCATATCACCAAGAATAGATACAGAAGTATTTATTTACAATAGATTACCAGCATGCATGTAGTTTTGTGCGAATGTCAACTTCCTCTTTAACTATTGCTCAAGTAAGTAAAGTGCCTAATGAGCACTTTCTATGTCACGTATGTTTTTATGCCAACTACATATGTCTTTAAGGGCAAAAACCATTCAAATGCTTCTAACTTACTTACTTAACAAACTAACCATATGGAATAGTATATTATTGTAACGAGGAAAATAAGCTGCTCTTAATGAAGTAGTAGTCAACTATAGATACTATTAAAAACACACAGGTTTGTGCCAATTATCACAGAATGATAGATAGTATAGCTACCTAACAAGTGTTCCTTTCCAATTTTTGTCCAAATTCAATAATAATAGTTAAACGGGTCGATGGCCGCAGTGGTTAGGCGGCTGACTATCGTTGTGAGAGGACGATAATTGCCGGGGTTCGATTCTCTGGAGGGACGGTGACATTTTTTCAGAGAGTTTAATCCCGGATCGACTTGCCATTCGCTGTTGGGAGCAAAGTGATTAACAGCGCGGCATCATAAAAGGCGATATGATGCTGTCACAAAGCCATTTAAACACAACTTACACACACCAAACTACACCGCAAGAGTTGCAGTGATAGCCAGACAAGTAATACAGCTTACGGAGTCACTGCAACTAAGCACCCACCACACATTAAAAAAAAAAAAAAAAAAAAAACAAAGCTAAATAAAACGGAGATGAGTGAACTTTTTCCTAAAATGTGTCCATACATTTGGAGAGTATAATAGGTACATTGAAGGTTCCAAAACTCCTATATATACAACGGAAAAAAAATACACATGCATACAAAAGCATTATAGAGCTTTTTGAAATATCTTTTTATTAAAATACTTGTTGCAAATTTTTTATTGCGAAAATACGCGAATAGCCCTGTGTATTACACAACAACGTATACCAGGAATTAGCAACTACAAATAGAATGTGTTGTTTCATGTATAGATACATAAGTATATAATCAACTCTAGAATCTGGTTTACATCAGTACTACAGTATAGTTTTTGATCCTCCTTATGTTTACGCAGTATTTTCGCATAGGTAAGCATTTACATTTGTGTAATTACGCACAAGATACCTTTAGTATATAAAGTCGAAGATAATAAAATAATACCTCAGGGCGGAAAAGAGCAATTTTGGCAACAAATTGACATTTAGTAATCATAAATCATTGTTTTAACGCTTATTTTTTAAACAACTGAACTATTTAAATTATACACAGTATTGTATGCACTAGAAAGACGGAGAATATTAAAACTAAATTTTGGGATTTAACGGTTATATTTATTATTTTTTCGCGTTTTCCAGACAAAGCATTTTCATTTTTAATTTTCCACCTGCCTCTTACTATAAACACATATAATCATAATTTTCTTTTTTCAAAAACAGCAAATCAGTAACAACTTTGCCATTATAAATTTTAGTTGTTTCTACTTTTTTAATTTCGCTAAATGGAATAAAATGTGGAATTAAAGACCCTATCGGGTGTTACTGAACGCTGAATGTAGCCTTAAAGTTCGTTCTAAATTTGTTTTTTTTAATTACTTTGTTTGGTTGAAGACAGACTTACGCCTTTTAGAGTTATTTTGTCTGAGGTGGTACTGCATATACTGCATCTAGGTAGCAACGGAGGATATTGTTGAATAATACAAAGTGCGATGTAAACATTCATACAGTTTCATTGTAATTGGCTATTTACACTTGAGGAGCTTCCCTTGTTAGTAGAATATGAAATTTTATTGGTATTTTATTTAATTGCCTAAATAATTTTTTAATTACATAAAAAGCTATTTGCGTATAAAGTTTTATAATGAAATACGCACTTGTTTATCAAAGCGTTAGACACAGTATAAAAATAAGTAAAGCCATAGAAGTGCGTTTTATAGGACGTGCATATTATGTGCTTCTTTTTGAGTAACATTAACTGTAATTAGTTGTTTAAGGACGATTCCTTACAGGGTGTAAGAAATTGAAAATGTCAAACATTTTTTTAGGGAGGAATTGTTATGATAAAATAAAAAATATTTATAACGGAAGCTCATCTGTTTTAAATTAAAGTATGTATTATGATTAACTGCACAGAATAATGTAACTACGTATGTGAATACTTATGTAAGTTGTACCAAACCACTCATTTGCTATGTTTCGATAAAATTGTAGTCACAATAAAACAAAAAAGTTATTGTTAGATATTAAATATAATTTTATCAAAAAGTACTGAATGTTCCATTAATAAGCACTCACAAAGGCCAGTGGAATAATACTGAACAAGTGTGCTTTGATATGGACACTCGAGTTTCCGTGCGATCCCTCTAGGTTGCTCACCGCATTGAATTGGAAATTGCCGCTCTTTGCTGAGTTTAGTAATTAGTGCACACAAAAAGTATATTCAAAACAAAGGTACCACTTTGTTTGAAAACGTAATTATAATATGAAGAACTATTATTTATTGCAAGAGTAGAAGTATTCAATCAAACATCTGATCATATTTCTATTAAGAATATTATTTTTTCAAAGGGTATGATTGAAATAAAACTACATGACTTGAATTGAATATTTGTAGTCTCAAAATAAATATATAAATATTTTTACAATGGACAGTTGTTAAACATATTTGGTGTGATAAACCCAATAAATTTCTAATGAAATTAATGAAAAAGAAACATACAATAATTAAAGCTTTCGTGGATTTTAGTTTAAAACATTACATGTATGTGCTTTAATATACATAATATTTAAATACGTTATGCTCAAATAAATGTATAACATTCTTATTTCGACGGTACCTCGTTTCTCGTTGTATACTTTATAATGTTGGGTTTAGAATCTAATCGGTCTAAAATACTGGGTATGGTAGGAATTTAAATAATCGTAATTTGTAACTCCTGTCGTTCGACTCTTTGTGAATAGATGGCTCGTCGAAACTAAACGTCAGTATGGATGAATGAATTGTTTTTAGATGAAATTTAATAAACGAAAACATACTTAAGAAGATCATTTCATCATCATAAACAAGGAATCATTATCCTACTACAATATTAACCCAACAATTGAATTTCTCGAAATATTTCGATGATGGCCATGAATTATACTTACGTAATTGATCTAAATTAGGTTTAAACATGTTACAAGTTAAAACGTCGAAGGATGCCAATATAAAAACCAAAGAAATGCCTATAATAGGCGCTCATGGTATATTGTTGGAATTCATCCTGCGAGCGAATGCAATGAAAAAAGATCACAACCCACGAGTCATGCGAGCTAGATCGGTATCTGTTGTGTCTCGACTTTTGTGTGGCGCCCTGGCGGTGTGCTACTTCCTACCTTGCTCACGAGAGTGCGCGAGGTTGGAATTAGTCCATTGTTTGGTGTATCACGCACATAAGTTGAGAGGTGAAAGGCAGTGAAATTAGATCTTGCATTCGGAGTAGCGCTGATGAGACCTGGAGGATCGAAACCACGTGGTCCGCTTCTAATGCTTCATCTTTTTTCATTGCATTCGCTCGCAGGGTAAATTCCAACAATATACCATGAGCGCCTATTACAGGAATTTCTTTGATGTTACAAGTTGTTTAGAGTGAACACGCATGTCATACAAGGAGAGGATAAAAGACTTATATCAGTAGTATTGTAAAGAGTTTATTGCAATGCGAAATGTGTCTTATCCCGTTTTTTTTTTCGAAAATTACTCGCGTAGTAACACGTTTAGTTTGTTGTATAAATGTTATTTTTGAAAAGCGAAAGAGTTGTCCAAACTGCTGTTTTTCAAAATAATGGACGAAATGTGCGTTATATCGGAAACGCTCTGGGAATTTCTCGAAGTACTGGCAATAACCTACAAGAGTTTGAAGAAACACGAGAGTACACAAGAAGGCGGGCGAAAAGCAAAAAAAACACAGCGAAGTTCGCATTCTGCGAATGTAGACTATACATGGTCGCATGTTGACAGCATTTGCTTTTGTGCAAACTTTGAATGAAGTCCAAAACAACATAGTATCAGTACACTCCGCGACACTTGATTGAACGCAATACCTATAACTTTGTTAAAAGAACACTTTTTTTAACTTGTATTTTCTGTCTTTTTAAATTTCTATTTTAGGCTAGTTTTACAAGTAAGAGCAAAAAATTTTGAAATTTACATTAACTAATAAATTTTACTTGGAAACCTGGTACGACACTTAATTGAACGCATCTCAGTTATTCTTCAGTTAGTTTTAGTTAGAAGTGATTGTTAAAAGTAGGTAAGAAAAAATTGTGTTTGGCTAGTTTGTTTAGAGACATAGGAGATGGAAAAACGCTCACTGAAGTGGAATGAGGACAAATTGACGTTTTAAAAAACGAAAATCTTTCAATACGAGAAATAACGAGAAAGTTAAGACGGAGTGATCATGTAATTTGCAATTATCTTCAAGACAAGGAAAATTATGGCAGAAAACGGAGAGGGCGAAGTGCTACGACGACTACCGAACGAGAAAAACGGAACATCCTAAGAATTGCATCGAATTCTGCAGCTACGGCAAGGCAAATTAGGAATGCTGCAGGAACATCTGCATCCGTAAGAACTGTTCAAAGAATTTTAAAAAAATCTCCACAAATTCGACGCTCGCGATTGAAGAGAAAACCTGCTTTAACTGCCCGACATCAAAAACGAATATTAAATTTTGCCAGGGAGCACATTGCGTGGCAGGAAACCTGGAAGAAATTGTTTTTTCGGACGAAATACGTTTTACGCTGGATGGGCCTGACGGTTTCCGCTATTACTGGCATGATTTGAGAAAAGAGCGCAGTAGGCCGTGGAGAAGTAATGTAATGGGGTGCAATTTCTAATGCCGGAGCCGTCGATCTAGTTTTCGTATAGGAAGCCCTAACTGCTCAAAAGTACCTGCAACTCATGGAGAATGAAAAAGAAGTAATCCAAAATAAAATGGGCACACAAGATTTCATTTTCCAGCAGGATAACGTGCCTACACACAGTGCTCGAGTTGTCCAAAAAATGGTTCCAGGGCAACGGAATTACTTTTCCATGGCCAGCTCTCTCGCCAGATCTAAACATAATAGAAGATTTGTGAGGATGGCTATCCCGAGGGATTTACACTGATGGTAGACAGTTTCTAAACAAGGAACAATTAAAATAAACAATTCGAGAAGCTTGGAAGTCGTAAATAAGAATGGTGGTCACACTCAGTATTAAATATTTTTTTCCAGCGATTTTGTTGTTTTATTTGGCTGCGTTTAATCAAGTGTCGTGCCAGGTTTCTCAGTAAAATTCATTAGTTAATGTAAATATCAAAATTTTTTGCTCTTACTTGTAAAACTAGCCTAAAATAGCAATTTAAAAAGGCTCAAAATACAAAAGTTAACAAAAGTGTTCTTTTAACAAAGTTATAGGTATTGCGTTCAATCAAGTGTCGCGGAGTGTATATACGGTTCGTAGATGTTTAAATGAAGATGGCTTCAGGTGCAAAAGACTTACAACGGGTCCTCTTTTAACATACTATAATATATATTGTTATGTCACGAATGACAAAAATGAAAAATATTAAAATTTAAAAAAAAACAAATTATAATCATAAATTTTTTACAATAAATGAAATAAATGCCACCCAGCACCCTTACCTTTTCCCAATTATGTTGTGTGTCTGTGTGTTTGTGTAGTTTAAAATTCCTGGTTTTCTCTGCTATCTCCTTGCGTTTTTTAATCCAAATCTTCTTCCTTCACAATTGGATTTCTTTTCACCTCACTTCAATTTCTAATTGTTGGAGTTCTAAACGCTACCTTCAATTAAATTACTTTCTTTGTAGCTTTATTACGCTATTTTCTTTTTTACAAGTTTTTGTGACTTTTTTCTTCTGTCCAATTTTTTTTCCTTTTTTTCTCTCTCCTACTTGATATATATTTTTTAAAGATGTTTTTTTTGTCATTTGCTGTTGTTGCGCCGAAATGTATGTGATGATGTGTCATGTGTGTTTCTGATATATTTTACAAAAATTTAGAAATAAAATTTGTCACATTATAATCGATTAAAAATGGTCATTGTAAAAAGTCAATTATAACATAACATTACATTCAATTATAACATAACAATATATATCAGATGGGGGCAATGGGGTGTAGAGACGGGTCGATGAGGAGTTTTTTTTAACCTGCTTGACAGCTAGAGTGCAATTCGCTGGAGGCGGTATTACAATATGGGCGCACTTTTTGTTGGGTGCTACTGAGCTTGTAGGAATTCGGCATGGGAAACTATCGATTGCTACATGCAACAGTTTTTAAAAGCACATGTAAAACCTTTTCACGCTATTTGTCGGCGAAAATTTTGGTTTAATGCAAGATCATGCTCGTTCTGACATTGCCAGTGTAACGCTGGCTTTCTTGCAAAAACGTTGGCATTTAACTCCGATAGAATAACGTGTTCGTCGCAATCATTTTATTTATAATGTATTAATTAAGCACTTAATCGCCAGACATATAGTTTTCATTGTAATATGTGAAAGATATTTTTACAAGTTCCAGAGTTTAGTTAGGTTTGCACATTAAGAACTATCGACTCAACTTCTTCAACTCATTCCGATCATCATAATCATTTATAAACGATAAAAATGGGTACCTACTAAAATTGATCCATGGTGAAGCTCTAGGTTAAACATTATTGAACACAATCAGACGAATATAAAGAAACTCCAACAATAACCCCACCAGTCGCATAGTACTTGAGTTTGCTCATTATTATACCATGATTATCACATCTAATGAAACAATAATAACTGTTTTCTTTGATTAAACACTCCATCCGATATAGGTATGCAGAAATGTTTGAGAAACCGGTGATTAACATGCGACAATAAATTATATTCAAGCCTATGGATAGCTTATGGTAAACAATCAAAACCCTCAGTAAATTAGGAAAGATAGTTTCAAAATAATACATTTTAAGTTGAGTCCAAAGTGTAAAAACAAAGGCATCCATTTTTATTATTAAATTCGATACAAGTTGATCATGAGCCGCGCTAGTTTTTTTTTTTTTTAATTTAATTTATTACGTTCAAAGTTTTTGATTTCTGCGTCATAGGTTCAGTTACGAAAAAAGCATTACAATAATAACATCTTCACTAAATCATCGAAAATTCATAAATTAAACTAATGCTGTCTTTGTTAATTTTGATATAATTATTGATATTGAATTAATAATCTTATTGAAATATCTCTGTTTGATACTTTTCATCGACACCATGTTTGGACTTTTTATAATAAGCAAAATTATCTTAATTGTACCTTTTATAAATGAGGTAATTTGACCAAGATTTCTCGGAGAGGGATACTTGAAATCGCTGAAACGTTTAATCATCTCATGAGATTTTTTAAACTAGTATTTGTATAGTAGTACTGCACAAATTAGTTTACAAAGTAATGTATAGTTGTGATTGGAATTTAAGCGGGGTAAGTTCCCTGTACTAGTTTTACCGTACACCAGAAGTACTTCCTCCAGTAAGCGGAGCAACTGCATCTCGAAATTACTTCCACCAAGGCTTTTTTGTTTATGGAAAGTTTTTGCAACAGCAGCATATGCCCGATTGCCCGCCATATTGCCCTATTAAATTTAGTCTCGCACAGTGTTTGATACTTCTTACTTTTATTTGTTTTATATGTACATAGTTCATCATATTTTGGTGTTGATTACCATGCATATGATCATAGTATCCTGGAATTATTTTCATTAGATCACCAAGAACTTTAAAAGCCTTTCCAAAGTTATAATTCATTAGAAGCCTTTGAAAAAACTGGTTATGTGATTCATTGTATATACATTGAATAAAACTCGTTATACGAAATAGCTTGCTATATAACAACAAACACATGAAAACTAATGATAGTAAGTTAGTTTAAGAAATGTGATTCAAAAATATTTATTTTTCTGTAAACTATCATATCGAATCTTCCTTAAATATACAAATTTAATATATAGAATACGAATTATTGTTGAAGACAGCTCAGCTGACCAATACATACATTATTCATGAAGTGTATATTAATAGTTGGCGTACATCCAAAGCAATTTATTAAAATTGATATAATGTCGAAGTTTGTGAATCGCGGTTCATTTAATATGCTGGTTTACAAACGCTAAAACAAATTAAACATAATTACGTAAGTGTTTTTAAAAGTATATAACTAATTGATTAAAATGGTGATAACACTTTTTGACTTTCTTTTTTTCTTTGTAACCATAGCAACAGAAATAAACGCAATTGTAAAGGATTTCAATGGCAATTTTTACTGAAGATCAACCGTACGTAAACGAAGTATACCTTCATTATTTGGTTGTTAGAATCTTAATAAAGGAGCTTACACAATGAGTTTTTCCAGAAATGTCTATAAATTGTACTGGTATTGTTGAAAAATCTATTGAGAAATAAGAAACCCTTTATTTTCGAATGAGGTCGCTAATGAAAGCACGAGAAAATATTGAAGTTAACAAAGCGGAAAAAATACGCAGAACGTGACGTAGTTATTTCATATTCGTGAAATAACAAATGCGGATTTCCAGTTGTTGTTTAACTGTACTGAGCCGCATAGAACGATAAATACAAGTTTCAGGTGACCGATCGAATTGACTGTCGTGGAAAACATAGCCGTCGATTTGAGAAATTTAAATTTGTACTCAAAATAACTCAAAAATTATTATAGGTAGATAGAAAATAGTATATAGTTTGACGAAAAATACATTTCGTCCGAATATGGACAACAAATTTGATCATTGTATTCGAAAAAATCGAGTTTCAGTGATATGAACTTTCACTAAAAGAGAATTTTTAACAGATAATGGAAGTAACATCATATTGAAAATATACTCACTGATATTAGAAGTGTTACATTCAGAAGGAGTAATTTGTCCAAGTTGATTTTTCGGCATCAAAATGACTATATTTAAAGCATGCTATGATAAGCATGTCAATTATCAATGATACTTTTTGCGAAAAAATTTTCTTACTTTTTGTGAAGAGATTCATGTTCAAGAGAACTGACTAATATAGAAAATTTTAGTTATTGCAACAAAATTATGTTATTGGTAACAAAATGCTTAGAGTTCGAAGACGTCAAAATTATCACCGTGTTAACGACTTTGACAAGGATAGAATTGTTGCCTATCTAGATGTTGGTTTGTCCTATCGCGAAATTGGCCGTCGTGTTAATTGTACTGCAATGACGGAAATGCGTGTGTATCGTGTGTGGACAGAAGAAGGTAGAGGAATACGAAGAAGAACAACTGGTCAACCGAGGCGTCTCACAGAGCGTCAAGATAAGCGTTTCAGACAATTAGCTCTACGAGACCGTTTTGCTGCAACGTCAAATCGCTGACCAATGGGTTGGAGAAGAAGGTAGACCTGTTACTATGCGTGCACTATATCGCCGCATTCGAGCCTTTGGACTTTTTTCATACCGTCCACGATTACTGCTTCCTTTCACTGCGGACCACTGTCTTCAACGCTTGAACTGGTGTAGAGAACGGCAGCATTGAGAAGCAGAATGACATAATGTCGTCTTCAGCGACCAATCGCGATTCTGTCTATGTATGCACGATGGCCGTAGAAAGGTACGACGCCGGCGTGGAGAGCAACGCGATATTGGAGAAATAGTTTAGAGGGCTATTGCTTATGTTAGCCGATCACTACTTCTGTTTGTTCGAGGCAGTATGACAGCTGCGCGTTATGTTGATGATGTTGTACAAATCACTTTACTGTCTTATCTAGATGGCCGTCCACACGTCCTTTTTCACCAACACAATGCACATCCCCATATTGCTCGTCGAACTATGGACTTTCTTCAAGAAGCAGGCGTTAATGTTTTGTCGTGGCCACCGCGTTCCCCGAATTTAAACCCCATCAAACATGTCTGGGATATCATGGGGAGGAGACTGTCCACTTTGCACCATCCTCCACAAACTTTGGCGCATTTAATCAACAAAGTTTAAGTTGCTTGGAACGAGGTGCCACAAGCAGATATCGACCATCTCATGTCTAGCTGTCTACAGGAGTGTACTCAGCTACTGGGTTGCCAAACACATTATTAATTTTTTTTCGTGTTACATGTTAATAAAATTTCTTGTAAAAGTTATCGTTTCATTTCTGATGTAAAACTATCACATTGCCAAACCAGTTAAACAAATGATTTCTTCTGGGTGTAACACTTCTAGTGTCGGTGAGTATATTTTAAGTGAATAGATTGCATTACTCTACTAGAATTTTACAGAATTGTATTATTATTAGAAGACCTCAATCTTTCTACTGACTCGTCTCAATATGTACATAGATATATCAAAAATAAGTATTTAGGAGTGAGGTTAGGTCGTCATATGGTTGCTTATGTTAGATATCTACATATATTATGTAAATATGAACTAAGATTTCATTAACATAGTAACAGTTTGTCTATAACACATTTTTTCACGTCTCTGCTCCAGAATACTTTAATCAATTTTTAGTCTGTGGATATTTGATCTCTTTTTATCCTGTAATATTCTTGTTAAAGCCATCATTAAGATTAAACCTTCTGCGAGATTTGAGTAATTCGTGATAATCGCTCTGACTGAACTTTCTTTCGCCTGTTACAAAGATTATTTTTTGAAGTTGTTTAACGATGGCCAAATTATAATAAATTTTGATTTTCATCAATGTTCTTACAGAAAAATGAAGACAATGAAATAACTATTGCATATCTACTGTAGTTATAAAGCTTCTACTATATGAAAACATTAAAATTTATTATCCTGTAGGTTACGCAGCAAATAAAAGACAAATAAGTCAACGAAATATTTAAAAACAAAACAAAATGAGAATGCAAGTTCAGAGTAACATTTCGATATCTAAAAACATTTTTTTCTATGTAACCTACCAAATAGGTAACACAGGTTCTGCTAAAATCATATTTGGATTTTGAAATAGCTATATCCAATGCGTAACAAATTAATACTCCCAGGTGTCTTTCTTCAAGTTTAATAAAAGTTGGCACGCACCTAGAAGGCACTAAATCATTCGGCTGGATATTTGTTGACTGAGAACCAGTTTAATCTGATATTTAAAGTAAGCAACCTGTTTGCAAAAAGTGGCACAATACATATAGTGCGATATAGTATGCATGTATTACAATTTAGTAAGTATATTTCGATACTATTCTTGATTCTGGGCAAACTACGTAATTCTGAAAGAATAGAGAAATACTGCTTGACATCGTATTTTAAACTGCTGGACACATTAATAGTATTTTTCCACCATTAATTAGTTGCTTCGCATCTCAGCAATTGGTTTAACTACGCTTACTACAATGAATTTCGTTCTATTGAATTGATCTAGGTACACTTTCGTTCTTCGTTCTTCGAGGATTCAACCTCGGCTCTCTGCTCTTTTTTACTTTCATACATAAAGGAGTTGCTTGATATATTTGAATGCTTTGTTATGCTCTTTATGATGACAACAGAAAGATTTACACTTTTGTTTCTTTCGAACAAGATATCATTCATCTACAGCACAATCGAAATATTTTTGTTAATTAGTGCCTGTAGTTCTAGTTTCTAACTGATGTTGTTTCTTATACACGTAAGCGTAACGCAATGAACTCCATCTACTCAATAAATACTAGACCTATTTTAAATTCTCAAAAGATCAACGATTTTGGAATATTTGGCCAAACTTCGATTCAATTGTCATATTGACAACCTTTGTTCCTCCTGTTGAGTTTATAATTCACTTATGTTAAGATAGCTTTATAGAATATATTTAGTTTAGACGTTGTACTTAATTACTTTTTTGTAAATGGCTTTTGTTGCGTAGCAAAATACTATTCGTATTATACATACAATACATATATAAGTAATATACAACGCATTGGATAAATGTGTCGGAACACCTGATTTCTGACTAAACTATAAATTTTTGTAGTCATTGTAATTTATTTCAAGAGATACTTTGATTTCAGACAATTACTATAATAAGAAAAATATATACTACGTAACTTCTTTCTAATATTTTTTTGTTACCAGTAGCATTCACTAGTACTATTTTCTTCATTTAGATTCAAAATAAATGAGAAAAAGCGTACGTTTGTGATTTGTTGCAATCTTCAGCGTTTTATAAAATTTTTACCTAAATTTACCTCCTGCCCCGCTTCTTCTATGGCGTCAACAGTTTTTCTGCAGTTTAAAGTTTTAAATCTTATTTGTAGATCATGGCATAACTTTAAGGTTGTGTATCTGAAGCCGGTTCTCTATCATATCGACTGTATGAACTGGCCAGTTACCCTGCTGATAAATGAAATTAATATGGGAAACATTATGTTGTCTACGATATTTAAATAATTTACAGCAGCAAATTTTCCAAGTATTTTCCAGCACATAGTAATATAATAGTGTGCTGTTACTCTGATTTGGGGCAATTCTATTATTAAGCAGATAACCGTATAAAAAGTATACTATGCTACTTGTGAATGTTTGTAGCAAAACCTGACGTGCTAGAATAAATTTGTTTTTATTGCTATTATTACGACTGTAAGAGAAAGTAAAACTGTAAATAATTACTAAAGAGAAAATAAAAAATTATAATTGCTTAGTGTAGGTAGTTAATAAGCGACAGATTCTGCGTTTTTCAGAAAGATAATATGTATTTGAGTAGAATTGTTATAGAATACTTGACAATTAATAATGTTCAAATATTGGCATGGAATATTGTAGTACTCGCATCGCCGGCAGGATCGCTGTATAGCAAATATTTAAGGAATTTTTGCACGTCGTCTACATGGCTTGATCAAATCAAATGTTAAAAAGAATGAATTTCTTGCGGGTACATCAAAAATTAATACAAAAATATTCAGCAAAGTCTATAAAATGAAGAATGCTCCCGTTATTAATTGTACGTTTTTTAAGAGTTTCTATGTATTTATTAGTACAGTATTATTATTTTTTCTTAATAAGTAACTTACAGCATAATTTTGTTGTTCTGAAAACGTGCTATCATTTTGTTGCGAATTGTATAAGTTATATAAGAACGTATTTTTAGCGAAGTATTAGAAATTAAATAGGGTGCTTTTTACGTTTTTACATTAGTAGGTATCTCAAGTACCATTAAGCATAGTCCTGTAAATTACCTGTTTCAAATATGTTTAAAAACATCATTTCAATTTCAATAAATATTACTCGTTTAAATAGAATAGAAATCATCAAAGAAAAGTATGATCAAGATAAAACAACACTTACAGGAACTGAATATTTGAATACTCAAGTTAAAGATATTGATGTTTTTACTACAAGTAGTTAAATACACATATTTAATACCATAATACCAATAAATGTGTAATGAATTAATTCAAATAAAGTGTTCTAAAAATAAACGCATAATAATTCAAACTTGAAATTAAATAAATCATCTCTCTAACCATATAGATAATTTATTAACTAATAAAATATTAGACTTACCTAGTGCAAAACATAAATAGGTATATATTCATAAATAGAATATATTTGTTACTTACAGTTAGTTACATGCCGTAATCTACATGAGCACATACCGAATTATCTGGTATGTATTTTAATGTAGGTTATTTTTTTTATAAAAAACTTGACCTGCGAACGTGGAATACGTTACTTAAAGCTCTGCAATGATTGTTATGTAAATAACGTTAATACTTATTCCTTATTGTAGTTACATTTGCAGCTAGTTGCTGTTAAAATTATGCAATACAGAAATGAAAATATCTTTTATTCATATTTTTTTCGCTAACTCATTAATATACAAGTAATTTATACCCACGCTATAGTAAAGTATCTTGCATGAGTTGCCCTATTTCCTTTGCTTTTTATACGCTTCTGCTTTTCCATTACACATTGTTTTAGTATTGGTATATTACTTTAGAGATATTTTTGTTTTTCTTTTCAGTCGAAGTATCGGTGAATGAGGAAGAGAGGGACGATTTTATAGTCGTTACAAATCTAGCTGGTAAAAACGGTCAGGTAATATTCCGCTATTGAATGAAAAAAGTTTGCAGAAAGTTGTCGCTATTGCTATTGTGTGTTTTCTGCTGTGAAGCTATTGTACAAGACGATCGATATAAATCTAAAATATACACTTAGTACAGATATAGCTTTTATAAGTTTAAGTACATTTAATACGTTGAAATAAAATTTCAAATGTGTGCGAGTATTAAATATGGTCTTCTAACTTTATCTAGTAGAATGAAAATATTTGTAAGTTTTAACGCAAATATACTACTTCATTGAATAAATGTTCTAAATATACTAAATTCTTCTAGTTCCAAAAATTTTTGAAACAAGAACCTGTAATTTACGATTCGAATAAATAGATGTTCCAGATTTATTGGTAAACTTGTATATGCATGATTTTGCCAATAATTTGATTGCAAAGTCAGTCAAAAATGAATTTCATGGAGGTCGTGCTCCGACGCTTATTGTTGCTAATATTGATGCAGTATGCTCAATAATTGCACTAAATCGATATGTCACATACCGATTGAAGCATTTTTGAGCAGTAGCAAACTGGAACCTACTGATCAAACACTCTGTTGTCTGAAAACTCACTTACTACACAGCCCTGGTAATCCTAACTGATTAGGGAAAGCAAATGTATGGATTAGCGAATATAAAGAGCTTTTTACTTAAATTGGTAGGTACCCATTAATGATTTAGGAACATGCATATGAAGGAATTAAAAAATGCAAATTTTCTTCTGTAGCTAGAATCTTTTCATCCCTTCCTTCAAACAGTTGTGCACATTGATTATTGATGACATCAGTTTAAAAAACATTAAGTATTGCAATATCTGTAATCTTGCCTTTTTGCTCATCATAACTGAGTTGTTGGTATTCAGTGTCATTTAACAATTTACTTTACGTCACACAGGTAGCACCATAGATTTCTCATTAACTTGAATTGTTTAGACCCATTTATACTCTTTGACATGCAGGTTTCTCCGTGGCTATTGAATAAATTGCAATAACATACTACACCATGCATCTTTAATATAGGTAGTTTCATCTTTTGGGCTAAAACAGATCTATATAACAGACGTTGCATTCATTAAGTTTAATCCATCCATCCAGTTTAAACTTTTAAGGTGAAAATGGACAAGCTGGCATAGATTTTCAGGTATATTTCGTGTAGCAGGTAATCCTAAACGAAATATTCTTTAGCGATAATTTCAAATCATACAAAACATTGAAAAAGAAAAGTCCACTCGATACCTTCTATGTTGGAGAATGACTCCGGAAGAAGCCACTATTGGTACTATATAATAGTTGAGTCAAAAGTAAATCTGCTCCAGACTTAATTAGTAGATATCATTATCCCACAAATTTGTAAAAGATATTCCGCAATAACACGTTTACACAATCGAAACCACTATAATGAGGTCAAGTCAACATAAAATGATTCTCAATCACGTATTTACGTCCGTATCCGATAACCTCTACAACGAGAAATTAAAAAGTACGTTACTTCACCTAGCTGTTATATCCTCTTAGCGATACCAATCCTTAAAACCGTAAAAAGCAGTAAATTTCTGTACGAAATATAGGATTAAAGGAACGAGAAATAATAACTTTACTACTACTATACTACCACTAACTTTAAGTACTCGGCGGTACATTGCACTCAACAAATAGCATGTGAACCACATACGCAAACATTCTACAATAATTATAGGAAAACTCTATCCAGCTTGTGATATAAAATATGTTGACATTACGGCTACTAATATTAAAGGTGTTGCAGATATACGTTAGAGGTGATCTATACGACATATTGGTGTATCCTCTGGAGCAATAAAATAAATTGGTTTGCTGTGAATTTATATCCAGAACAATAAAATTGAGTTGCAACATCTATTTGATAGTGCAATAAATTATATTAAAAAGGTATAGCAGAAATTTTACGCCTTATTTCCAATGATTGGACAGATTCCGCGATCTGGATACACATTTCCAGTTTTAAAAAGAGATATTTTAGGAAACTAGGTTACTACCACAGCACCATATCCAAGTATAATTCCGATATTACTTGGCGCTTAGCAATATTCAGATCAATATGATTATTACAGTTATCAATATCAGGCGATGAAACAGATTGATGAGTTTTAAGCCATCTGTAAAGATCAGGTCATTACATTTTAATAAGGAGGGATATAATAGAGGTCTCAAATTATTAGACAATGATGAATGTAAGCCATAAATTTATTATTTCACACTTAACTCAGTGTTTTCACGATTTTATGACAAAGTAGGCCTAGTTTGACATCAAGTATATAAAACACCATTTCAAAACTTTTAAACAATTTTATCAATACAAAGTAATAATAACTTCAAGAAAATTATATTATTTAGAACCAATAACTCTAAGAACAAAAAAAAAGAAACTATAGTAATACAGTAAAAAATATGCGTTAAATTTACAATTTGTTTATTTAATTTCAGATATGTTTATTTAACCTATATAACTACACAGTAAAAAATGTGTAAATTGTGCACATTTTTTGACTACATACGCAAACGTTTATCTTCTGCTTTTACTATCCATTTTCGATTCCTGCAAAGAATCAAACGTAGCACATCTCCTTTTGGCATTATAAGCACTGGATCCACCTAAGAGTGCTTTTATAATTTTTAAGTTTAGTAAGTCATATACATATATACCCTGAGTTAGAATCACCACAACTTCTGAAACTATTTTTTCTAATATTCGCAAGCCTGACTTGTTTCCCAGAGGATTTTTTTCTGCTAAATTATTTTTATTTTTTTTTTAATGTGTGGTGGGTGCTTAGTTGCTGTGACTCCTTAAGCTGTATCGCTTGTCTGGCTATCACTGCAACTCTTGCGGTGTAGTTTTTGTGTGTGTAGGTTGTGTTCAATTAGATGCATTATTGCCATTGTCCGGAGGACTAAAATGTGTGCATGTTGAACTCATGTCCTTCCCAGACTTTAAACATTTGTCTCTTTTTCTCTGCTCCTGAGATGCACCACGCATTTCTCTTAATAGTTCGATAAGGTTGGCGTCAATGGTTCTCCAAGTATCTTCATTGTTAGAGATAAAGTAACAAAGATTTCGTTTGGCCCTACAGAGTGCAAATTTATGGTTCTAAACGCAGATCTCTCTTCGTCTCTTGTATGTGAGCTCAGAGTGGCGATAATAATCTAACAGAATGGGGGCGTGTTTGAGTTTTGGCTTTCTTTCGTCGTCTTTTTAAAAATATTATTTTCAAAGGAGCAAGTATTGCCACATCTAATGGCTGTGTTATATGTGTAGTGTTGGCTGAAAATGGAGGCATCTAGATATTATGTTCTGTATCTATCTCGATAACGTTGTAAAAACATCTGTCACCAATTACGACTGTTTTGACCCCTGGTGTTCATGATTTTGAATCTAAAAAAATTACCTTTCAAACAGGTTGTCCTGAAATTGATTATAACATACATTTGTAATGAGAGGTATACGGTTGATTTGATTGAGTATATTATTTACTTGTTTCAAGTGTAGAAATTGTATTGTATTGTATGAAATTATTTAAAACGGTACGTTTATATTCAATCACATTATCACTAAGCATATATAACTGAAAAGAAATAACTTAGATTTCTGAGTAATTTAAATATAATTCACAGTCATCCGAAGAGTTGTTAGGTGGTACTATATACAAATACCGTATACATATATGTACATGTTACCATTATTATATTTAATTTTAAACCAACAATATGAATACTTCGTGTTCCATTTCTTAACGAGTCGCTCAGTTGCCAAAATCACATCACGTCCTCTGCTGTTTTCTAGAGCTTCATAATTTCTATTATTCTCGTAACTTGTAATTAACAATTTTGATAGTTAATATAATGAAAACTTATTTTAACAGTGGTCGAAAGTTAGCAGTTGGAAAGGCAAAACGGAGGCGGTAAAGGAGCCTCGCTATATAATACACGCAAATTCAATCCTTCAACACCACTTTCACATCATTTGCCTTCGTATGATGTGATATCTGTTTACGCCATTGTAGGTCGATAGTTTTAGTGCTTGCTTCTATTCAACCGAATAGTCATATTGTTAATAGGTAATACAGCGCATTTGTAGAGCTTTAATTTAATATAAGCAAGTTGAACTGTTAAACGCGAATTCAGCGTCGGCAGTATTGATCGCTTCTTGGTTCGACTATAAAAGCACGAGGAGCTATTTAGAATCCACAACGTACACAATCAACCTTGAACGCTCTAAGTTAGCGAAAGTCGAAAGGATACGATGTTGTAGGTAAACTCGCTTTTATTGCAAAAGCTATATTGTCACTTTCCCCAAATTAACACACAGTGAAATAGATTTTCATGTAATCTGTGTACTTATACAACAATGAATATAAATGTAAGAATGAGAATATTAGTATACATATTTGTTGAAAACTTCATTATTGTATGCTGTTAAACGTTAAGACATAATCATAACAATGCCTTTGTAAAGTTTGCAAAAACTTTCTATTGACAAAGGGAAATGGTTAAAATCGACGAGTTATTCTATTTGTGAAGAAACCTTACTAGTTTTATCTTTATTCCTCTATTGAAGTGTACCTCCATGTTGATTTCATTTTTAAAACGAGTTACTATTACCTAATGGAATCGGAAAAAAATCTACCTACTCTCGATGAAAACAACTAAAAGTACATTACATAAAAGTGTGTTACATAAAAGTAACGTTCAATAGTAACAACATATGTATTTGTACTTGTGCGTCAGGTTTATGTGTAGAGTGTTTTACAACAAAAATAAATTTAGTTAAATTTAGAACATCGCAATGTCATTTTTTTAAAGGCACAAATAATTGTAGTATATATGTACATACAGTTGCGGCCAAATGTTATAGGCACCTCTACTAAATTGATTCTAAATTACCATTAGTAATTTCTAAGAAAATAGTTTTAGATTTATATCTTATCTACTAATACTTATGCACAAAACCATGACATGTATTTTATTTTAATTGGAGTTGATCGGTTTTAATGCAACGCTAAAATATGTAACCTGCATATAACATTTGGCCGCAACTGTATATACATATGTATAAGAAAGGACGAGGCCTGGTCATAATTTAAAATAAAATATTGGTTACAAAAGTGTGGGTGGAATCATGACTCCGTTGTTGACCCACAGATGGAAAACCTGTGAAAGTGGAAACAATGACTGTCAAAGCTCGACGTTTGAATGTTTCTAGCATTGCTAAAGCACGAATTATATCGGATATAGGCTGGAACACCACATTCGCGTTAGTTTAAAAGCGAAAAGTGCTGATATGTTTTTGAAATATTTTTGTTGAGAGGTATGCACGATCATTAGAAATATGTTTTAAAATTAGTTTAAAATACCATGGGGTGGTCCAAAGTTAGTACCTACATTAAAGTAGTAAATATTTAACTAAAATATTATGTAGGTATATTTCACTAGATTGAGAATGTGGGCATGGCAGCCAAAGATTCTAACAATAGATTCAAATTTTCAAATTCTGAGTTTTCGCAATTTATTTATTGCTTCATCAGAGAATTAAGATAAGAGTGTACATTGACGATGTAACTTCAAAAACATTTTCAAAGGCGTTAAAGCATATTAAAATTAGTATTAATAAAAACCAAGTCACATATTAAAATCAATTATTAAAATTAAATTAAACAGCGGGAGAGAAAACGCCATGTGGTGCCATACCCACATTCCCAACCTAGTGAACTTAACGAGTACAGCCAGTACTTCTTTTCAAAATTATGTATATTCTTGCACATTTCAGTGGCATAAACTGTATAAAAAAAGTTGCGCGAATGTGATGCTCTACCCAGCATATGAACCAAGCGTTTTAATAATCGCGCAAGGTTAACTCGATGATTGTTGACTGCCGAACAAAAAATTGCTCAGACAACAAATTTCTTAAAACCAAAGGCACCTTTGGATGCAAGTACTGATCGGTAATATTAGCGGTAGTATCTATTGTCAAGTCAATGGACAAGTGGGCGTCGTATTCACAATCTGTTAACAAATGGTAGTAACAAATTTAAACTGCTCAATTAAACACATCCGCTTTGAAGGTTTACTTCATTCGATTTTGTCCTGTTATTGTCTAGCTTGTATTTGTATTTTCCCTTTACTTTTCTCTAACATTCTTATCTGCTTATAAACATAGAATAATATTCTCTTTTGGCCTACTGTTTTCCATTGTTTTATATATGTACATATACAGGGTGTGGCATCTTCCTGGGATCGGCAGATTGTGGCTTTGCTATTTATTTTATCGAAAAATGTTCTTAGTAAAAGATGTGTAGAATGAAGTTCTCTGTAGCAAGAAAATATTTTTTTTTAAAGGAACACCCTATATATTATTGCATTTTTGAATTACTTACTAATAGCCAACAGTTTTCGAGATATTCCTTTTCGAAAGGAAAATAATACATTTACACAGAGTACAGAGGAAAAATCTGCAATAGTTAGCATAAAAATATACACAGGTGTTCCATTTGAAATAAACGAGTGTTAGTCATTTAAAGGTATTTAATTTCGAGTTCGATTACAAAGCACCCAGTGTAATATAATATGTATGTTTAGTATGAAAAATAAAGCTTGAAGTATCATTATAATAATACCCACGATTTGTTTCAAAATGATTATTAGGAAAGGCTAGATTCATTTTTTAAGTACTCTAAGTAAATTCATTTTCTTCCTTTCGAAACTAAATTTCTCGAAAACTGTTGGGTTTTAGTGTAGAGTATGTTAATTAAAATTACCTTATATTACATCAAAGAATTTAAAAATGCGATAATATATAGGGTATTCCGTAAAAAAAACCAAAGTAATCTATAGTACAGACAAAACTGAACACCCTGTATATAAGAAAATATTTTCTTGCTGTAGAGAACATTTTTCGATAACATAAATAGCAATGTCACAATCGGCCGATCCAAAAAAGATGCCACACCCTGTATGTAACTACATTAAAATTTTACTTTAGAATTTTTCAAATTTCATTTTCAGAATTAATAAAACCTTTCAAATGAGTCCCAGTACTTTCTTAAATATTTCTATATGGCCTTCAACAAATGTACCTGATAAAACATTAATCAGGCATAATATTGCATACTTATTTTGCAAGTACCTATGCAATATCTCATGTTTTTAATCCAGTTTCTGATTCTCATGTGTGTTAATGTGTATTGTCGAGTATTATACTAAATCAGGCTTATAAGACAGTTAGAAAAATATGTCATTGTCATTCGAATTAGATCTAATACCAGGAAAAATGTATTTAACTTCAACTTTCAATTGAGTATTATATAAACCACAATAATTTTTTGTCTAACAATAAAAAAAAGTTTAAAGAAAAGTTTCTGATGTTTCTTCAACGCAATCCCATTTGCTTTTTTATTAAACAAAATACTATTTTTGTTATTTTCAAAACATGCTGATACTACTATTTTGAATAAAGTTCTTGACCAACTCCATTGGTGAGTTTATTTTATTGGGTTCATTTCATTATATTTACCACGTTATTTTTTTTCCTTTTTTCTGAAGTTTTTTCCTGAAAACGTTCATTACTCAATTTACCATTTTACTATCCTAGTATATTAAATATTGTTCGCTAAATATTGTATACAAGATACAAAATCATAAGACGACCATCAAATAATTCCACTCCGAAAATGAGGCACGTAAATAATTATAAAGTTCCAGTCTGTATAGTGTGAAAACAATTGTTTTAAATTATTCATTTCAAAATTTAACATAAGAGAAACTAAAATTAAAGAAACTCGCAATGGAAATGACAAACATATCGGAGTTACTATCGACTGACTTTGTTAGTGACTATTTATTTTAATTGAGTTACATTAGCAATATTACGTAGTACTAGTATTATAACATCAACACGAAAACATAATGGTTTTTTAGATTAAATAGAGGCAGTGTCTTGTCTTTTATTGCATACATGAAAAGAAATTATATCATCTACGAGAAATCTTTAAAACTGTCGTACTTTAGCAATAGGCGTAGAAATATACACTGTGTAGTTGTTACTTAATAAATTACTGTTATATAAATAAATAAACGATCTAATTAAGTAATTAAATACGTAGCTTAAATGTAAATATTTTACTTAATTGAATATATAAATTGTTATCGTTTTACTTTTTGGCAATATGCCACCTAATTACGAAATTCACGCAGTACATTAACGATAATTTCTAATAGGTTTAATTTACTTCCTTATCGCATTTTATTTTTAAATCGTTGTGAGTTATATCTACTGAAAGTTATTAAATTTTCGATTATAAATAACGTCAATTCAATGGATATAGATTTGAGAGCTTAGGATCCAAAAACGAAATCATGCAAGTATAGGTTACGACTTGTACTGATTATTGTTCGAGAATTCATTGGAAGGTGGTTAAAAATAGCCTAAAACGTGCACTAAACAAATCCACAATTGTACAATTTTTCTTTATATAGTGTTAGACTATTATTTAAAAAAAGAAAACACAAATATCGTAGCCAAATGGGCAGTAATCTAGGCGATTGATATAGTTTAACAAGCCACTACAGTTGCGCCTAGGACAAAACCAAAACAAAATATGAAGCAAAAATGGCATCTGCATTCAAGTCGTGGGGGTATTCTCATATAGATAAGTATTAATCTTACATTTCGCTAATCATGTTGTTAGCTTCAGAAGCTAACAACATGATTAGCATGACAAAGATTGATGATACTCAAGTTCGTTTGTTTATACTTTAGTTGAATGTACATAGTATCAGCAGATGACCTTTATTTGACGGAACTAACTGCTTTATATTCTTGATTGTGTTGAAATGTATGGTAATGTTCTTCTTCTTCTATTTTGCACAATCTGTTCTTTGCTCTAGCAATGTAAGGTAGATATTAGGATCAATATACAGCTATCTTATTGGAAACAACAATGCAACGGGTCGATGGCCGCAGTGGTTAGGCGGCTGACTATTGTTGTGACAGGACGATAGGCGCCGGGGTTCAATTCTCTGGAGGGACGGTGTTCCTCAGCAATCTATTTTAGGTCCAGTATTGTACACAATATATACTTAATCTTATTATCTATGTATGTTACAATTATAGCGTTACTTTTATGCTGTCGACACTTATTGTTAGCTGTATTACACTTTATGCATAACTACTGATGTCTGATTTCTGCTGTCTTCTCTGTAGGTAGATTTCTGATAACAGATTTAACCTGGGTGATAATTTCCTCTTTTGGCGAAAGCAACTGCGAAGTTTAAAGCGTTTGCTAGTACTTTCTTTTCTGACTCTGTTAATTAATATTTTAAGAGGGTTAGTAGTGCTTTCTGAATAACTAGTTCTCGTTGTGTCTTGCTAGGGCTGAGTTGTCAAACTTCTTCTTATGTTACTCTATTGTTGAATTCAGCTGATATTGTATAGGCCCATCACTGTTTCTGTCGACTGTTCTCCGTAGTTCTGTTCTGCATTCTGCATTCTCCGTGCGTCGAATTACCTCCTTAGCAAGTGTAGTTTTCAAGTGATGTTGTGTATTGACGAAAGCTGATTTACCTTTATTTTGGTCTCGACAGCATTGACGAAATGCCACTAAAGCCAGTAGCTGGCTCTTCTGACATAGTTTATGCAGTTTCCTGGTCTTCAAATAGATTTCCTCCCCATTGAAATTTGGTGTTGTTAATAACAATCGAAAGACTTCAGTGCGAAAAACTGTGGTCGTAAAAGCCTATGCCGAACAAAATGCCATCCCTTTATCAATTAATTTCATTATAAAAACTAAAGGAAGAGGAGAATGAGGAAGTTTCTAAAGCAATGATGAATTTTCTATTTCTGAAGAAGCTATAATTTGTTCTGAAGTACCACTGTAAATTGTATATACATATTGAGTTCGAAAAATCCACACTGGTTAGGTAAAAGTTAAATAAGAATTTCGCAATAAACTTTTTGATAATACGTTGATCCTTCTATCTCTAGAAAGCAAATATACGATCTAATTTCATATGCTATATCCATTAATCAACACGATAGTTCTAGAACTATTCATCAGTCATAAAGGAGCTGCAATTTTTTACGAATGCGAATATTCCAAGGTTTTCAATCTCTATATCTGATGTCAATAACTGTATGATCTCATACAAGTAATCTTTATTTTTCTTTTTATCGTTTCATCTTTTATATTTATCTCAGAACTTCTGTTGAATAACAAACGGTTGTTCTCTTTATCCATTAACGCTATCGTAGCGTGAAAAAATTGATTTTATTAGCGTGTAAATGTCAGTTTACTGAAAGCTTTGATTTAATGATCTAATAATATATTGCTTCGCGGAATGGACACTGCGACGGACAAATATCAAATCAACCCAAAGCTACTACGACAACTTTTATAACAGAAAAATGGATGCATCCACTTGTATAAAATTGTTGTAGCTCTATATGTAAAAAATGTTGAATATAATTTTATATTTTAATATAATGCAAATTTACTGTCAGTGCTAAAAATTAGATGCTACTTTTTGTATCTTTTACTGCGATTGGACATACATGTATGTATATATGTGTTATACTATAATTAAAAAACCTGTCGATAGTTTCAATTTTGTTTAGAAATTTATTTTAAAACTATCGATACCTAAATTATAAATATTATATCTTAAACTGCATGATATTAATAAACAAAATATCTGTCAGTTCTAAACCTCACCTAACAATTTATAATATTAAACACGAGACATTAAAAGTATGGTGTAAAATTAGCAATTTATACACACATTATCTAAGTACCGCTGTAGATGCAGTACATACAAGTCTGCATGATACAGGAATACACATTAGAATAATTTTATCCATTATATACGAGGTAACTATATTTCCAAGGACGATAACTGTTTCGTTTTGTTGTCTTTATTTCTTTTTTCTTCACATACAGAACTGAATGGCAGCCTTTAATTTTAGTAACAGGCTCGGATCCAAAAACATAAAGGACACAGCTTTAGTGTGATCTTTGTCGTTTGGCTGGATGTATTAGCTTTTTACGTGTGCACGCTGTAACAAATGATTTTTTTACCGTGCTAATGTTGTTCTGTTTTGCAATATTAACCAACTGATATGTATCCGGATGAGTTCTACTTGACAAGCTCGTCTATAATTAGACGTACAGAAAGAATGCTAATGCATGTTTCTTGACGAATATATATAAAGAAATCCTCGAAACTACAAGTTATTCAAAACGCATTTCACCTGTAATTTGGCGAAAACGCAAGGAAGTTATTTGCAAATAAATTGAAAACGTCTAGATAATGAATTATTAATTTAGTGTTACTATTAGTCAAATATTCCATTGTTTGCTTTACAATATAAGAAGTTTCCTAGATTAAAAAAAAAATTGACATTCTTTTTTCGTTTAGCATTTTTGAATGTAAAACTACGTCTCTCCCTAATATCTAAAGCTTGTTTGTTTCGTCCGAGTAAAAGCCGAATATAATAATAATTATTATAACAATAAAGCTTACTTTCGGGTACTCGCAATATAATACATAAAACATGGTCGAAACAGATCGGAAAATTATTTAAAAGAAATTTTAGTAACTTACCTAGTTGTACTCTATTGTGGGTTATCTACTTAGAGTTAATTTCTCAAGTTTCAGAGCTAGTATACATACATATATACTTATATGTATATATAGCGTAGGTCACGACTATTCCCTCGACCTCTTGTGCTTAAACGCTACAAGATATCAGTTTAAGATGTCAGTCAGATATACAGGACGATAAGAAGCACATTTTAAAATTATATACAATTATGCAGATAGTTCAAAAACTTACGAGATACCAAACTTGAGTGATTGTCAATGAAACACCCAGCATTATATGGTAGAGTCTAATGCCATGTAGCGATTATTAAAATGCTCTACCGGTTTACCACGACATGGCAAAACAATTTGTTGCAAATGTGAACCTTCTTAGTAATACAACTTTGATATGTTGTAATTCTTTGAATTACCCAATATAATTATAAATAATTTTAACATGTGTTACTTATAGTCTTGCATATCTGACTGGAATCTCAAACTTTTCAATTTTTTTTTTTTGCGTTTATAGTAAGAGATCGAGGGAATAGTTGTGGCTGACTTTGCATATTTGATGAAGTGAAACCTGGTCATCATATACTTAAGTTGACATAATAGCAGTGCGGAACTCCCCCATAGTGCGTACAAATACAGTTTATTCATCAAAACACCACTTTTTACCCTGAATTAGCTGTTACGTCACATAACCAGCCTCTTGCCAGCTTTTCCTTCTCGATGTCTAATTTTTATGTATCTCGCAACTCAATTAATGTTCTCCACCGTTCTTCTTCCATTATCCTTAACTCCCTTTAATTTTTCCCTCTCTGATAGAACTTTAAGAAATCTGACCACCCTTTTCCAATTCGCTTCAGAACTTATAATGATATTATAGTGCTGGTCACATTTTGTTCCACCTCCGACACCAACTGGTTCTGTCGTTTTCCCACCTCTTACAAGTTAGTACCGCGTGTTCTAGGGAGTTTATAGATTCATAAGGTATTTAAATGTCTTCTCGCATTATTTTGAACCTTTTCATATACTCCCGGAAATGCCCGTAACCAGCGATTTCTGTCTTATAAGTTGCTACTTCCGACTAATTGTAAGTTCTTTCTTCCAAATAATTAACTCTTTTAGAGTTTCGTTAGTTTTGTACATAACGCCTCTCTCACCTTAGGCACATCTTTGGATGTTGCTCCCTTCACAAGTTCCAGGTCAAGAGAGCTACGGGCAAGATGTTACACAGGGTAGGTCCCAGAACAGCCCCTTCATCTAATTTCAATTTATTTAAAATAATATTTTTTTCTCCGAAATATTCCCTAATAATGCACCTCGTTAGTGCTTCCATTACTTTGTTACAAGCGGCTGAATTGAAAGCATTCCTAAGATCGAGGAATAAACAATAGGTCCCAAGATTTCGTAAATTCTGCATCCATGATAATCTCCAATGCTGCAAATATTGCTATTCTACAAACATTTACTGTAGATCCTAGTTTAAAATATAACGTTTATTTGTGTTCAGTTGTTTTAATATATCAATATGTACAAACTTTACCACACTAACTTAATTTAACCATTTTGCACACGGCACCAAAGCTTTCCCCAATGATAATTATTGATTCTCGAATCTTGTATAATTCATCACGTATGCTGTATATTTAAACTTTTGAAACTAATGATACGTAATTGTGCTAAATGGTATAATGAATAGAGGTTATGTAAAAGCGCAAGCTACTTGAGTATAATACAGTAATCCCTCTATTTACGCGGGTAATTGGTTCCATGAAAATAGCGCGTAAATGGAAATTGCATAAATGGAATTTGTGTGAATGCGAATGAACCTGAATGTTTAAATACACACATACCTAACTTTTAGGAAGATAGGGAGTTATTCGTGCACATGTTGCAAAAACTACGCGCTGAATCATCACAAACCGCCATCTAGCGTGCAATAGAACATTTATATTAAATTAAAATTAAGAAATTTTCAACCGCGTTAAAGTGAATTCGCGTAAATGGAGATCGCGTAAATGGAGGGATTACTGTACCTCTATAAAAGAAGGTTTACATATTAGCTTGCAAATATACACAATATGATGATATAGTGTTGTTTGCATTTTATTATTTTTTATAATTGCATGAAATGTGTCACTTGTTCTATTATTTATTGCTAAATATCTATATTTTCCATCTATTCTCACTCTGCTAAAATCTTTTTCTTTGTATTTTAGGTACCCCAGGGGACGACAGGTCTGCCACACCCACAATAATACTCCTTCCATTTGGTAGAATGCTAGTAGTGGACAGGACGGTAATAACCCAACTTCAAGCCGATCAAACAGGAATAGACTTTATGGAGCTCAGCGCCAACCTGATCAGAGCACACCAGCTTCGTTACAGCAGTACTCCCAGCATTCTAGACTCAGATACCACTAGCAAAGGACTCTCGCCTATCTCCTTAGGATACTCTCCACCATCATACGAAGATATCTTCGGGGAGAAAAACAATGACTTGCCACCATCGTATAGCGAACTTAGTTTACTTTTCAGACAAAGACATTTAGAATTCAGCGAAATGCAGACTTTTAATTTAGGTTCGATGGTTGAGAGAAACGAAAATGTGGTTCGAGAAACGGTTTTAGATATTAATGAGATCGGTAATGAAGAACAAGTGTGTAATTCGATTCAGGAAGTGAATGTGCGACGGAAAGAAGTTGGCAACGATGAGGAAATCGCAATATCCGTGCCTTCCAATATACAAGACATTAATCTTCCATCGAACACAAACTCAGCGGGAATTGAGGATGAAGTTTCTTATCCAAATTGTAAATATTGTATAATGAGTCTTGGAAACGACCGCAGGGCGAAAATTAAGTGTTATTGCTACGAAGACTCTGCTGATGCAAGTAACGAGTGCGTTCTGAGGAGCCGTACTTATGACAGTAGCGCGTGCAGTTCTACAAGATTGGAACTTGAAAACTACAATAGTGAGTGCTCTGTATATAACGTTGAACCGATCACAGCAGACTATAAAACCATTTCCGAAACTGATGTTATTAAAAACGGTAGTAATTTGTCTAAATTTAAGGAATACGATAGTAAATGTACTTTAAACGATAGGCAGTCAGATGAAGACAAGTGTCAACAAAGTTGTGAGGATATTAGGGAAAGTAGCCTGTAGTTTTGAAAACATACGGATATAAGATATTGAATTATATTGTTGATGTATGTAAATATGTATCATTGCATTTATATACATCTCACAAAACACAAGGAAATCCTTAAACAAAACTTGCTGCCGCTCCTAATAGTTAACATAAATGGATTTACTTTGAGGAACTTGATTATTTAAAACAGTAAAGTACGGCTTTTAAAAACGATCTGTATCGTTTATACGACTTTACTGTACTTTTCTTTAAAAATCGGAACCAACTACAGCTTAATACTTTTTACAACCAAGAAAATTTACATAAATTGAAATGTCACAGCAGAACAAAATAAGAAATATACTTAAAAATCGATACAGACACGTGTATCGAATTTTGCAAGTAAAGTCTGTGTTTTAAGTATGTATAGAATAAGTTGATAAAAGCACGTATATAATCGCAATGATACGGGATAATGAATGACACAATTCTGGAATAGCGTCAATTATTTTTGCAATCATTCGTATAAATTTTTCTAGCTGATTAATAATTTATATCTTTAATTTAATTAATAATTATGTGTTTAACTGTAAACCCTAAAAACATAACTAAAGTATAACATTAGTACATCACATTTTTAGTATAGCTCATTTTAATTTGCTTAGTTGGCAGTTAAAGATAACTATACATATCGCAAATATTGTGTGCGAAAATCTTCTACGAACTTTCTTTACTGCGGATATTTTCATAGCGCTGATACAGGCTTTCCAGTTTTTCCACCGTCTTTCTTAGATATTATTCTTAGATGGCGTTTATCCAGCTCATCGAATCTTTGACAACAATAAGGATGACGATATCGTCTACGAAACCAATCATATTTGTTTGCTCTAACAACTCTATTCCGAAAAATCCTTTATATAGCACATTACAGAGGGTTGGCCTTAAGACTGACCCTTGAGGAATTTCACTACTTATTTATCTGATCTTTATCTACCTTCTGCTTTCAGAATTATAATCTTCATCGAGGTTCCTCATTATAAGCTCTTCGGTATGATTATATTCCGCAATACACTTGTCGAGAATTATGACTGTATGTGATTATGACATGATCGCCAATACTTCCGAGAATAGTTTTCTGCATCTCTGGCAATTTTTTTTCATCCTTTCTTAAAACCAGGCTGTTTTTAGCCAATCCTACCGTTTTTCCAGCTCATCTTTACTAGAGGATTGTTACTTACACCCCCTCCTGTCATTTAGGAGGCAGATGAATCTGTCATATGGCGGCTTCTCTAAGGCTGTGCCTGCTTTTCGCAAAACACAGTTTGACGTTTTTTGAAATTGCTGGAAAGTAGGTGTTCTTGGGTAGATTGTTAAACATGGCTGATACCATTATTTTTAGACTAAGTTTAGGGAATGGTTTCTGGATCTGGTGTTGAGGGCGTTAGTCTGTATATCCCATAAAGACTTGTCAGTATCCTTATTAATTGCTCTACCTGTCGTTTTCTATATCCATAGGGCATTGTATATGCTACTCGATTCAATATTTTTACACCAAATTCATCGCGGAAATTGCGTAGAGTAGTTAATTATGTACAGCTTACCAACTATCAGCGCTGAGTAAACTATAAATATATAAAATGTATGAGACCAAATTTAAGAACATTAACTGCAAATTAACTGTCGATTATTTGAATTCTTGGCCAATTGAAATCAATAAGACAACTTTATTGAAAATGCAATATCTCACGCAAGCCAGTTATTATAATTCATGTTCTGGCATGGATCCAATCGATGATATTAATTACAAGTATTCTCTCTAGACACCTGGTAGACTACAAAATTCAAACTTGAATTAAATATTGCCATTCATGCATTTGACAATTGTAATCAAGTTTATGCGGTATACATGTAACACACATTTTAAGTATTTAACTGAATTAACTATATTGCTCCAGTAACAGATCTATTTAACTTGAATACAATATTGCATTAATTCATTTATCTTCTTGAAATATACATGGTAGGATACCTTTTTAAAACTAATAAACTATGGATTGAATCCACTGTATACATTTTATTAGCAATTTAATTGTACAATTTCCAGCAGTTAACCATATTCTAAAATTATATACATATTGAGGTAATTCTTGGTTTTCATTAATAACAATGTGTAACACGATTATCTATCTACAGGATTATTAATGATACTTTGCCGTCTGATGGATCATGTCAATGTCAGTTAGGATTTTCGCAGAGAGATAGATTTACGGATCGGTTATTTATAAATCAACGCTATAGTTTGATTAGAAATTCCTCACAGTTTTAAATGAATACCATCAAACTAGGTTACCTCACATTATTGCAACCTAAGTACATGATCAGTTCTTTAAATGAATAACTTGTAAAAATAAAGTAACTACTCCGAATTAGTTACTCTAGAGAATGCCAATCAGATTTAATTCGGGAAGTCTACAATAGATTTATTTGAATTCCAAAATTAACAAGAAATAAAATGAATCCTATTCCAGACTTGTTCGTCATCTAAAACAGTGTTTTCAAAATCTACATAACAAACTCTGAAAAATATGTGCATAGTATCTACGGCTGTTTTGTAAAATGTATCATATAACATAAGTTTATTCTTTTACTGTTGAATTTTCTTACAAATTTCGCACAAAGTATAATTTGCTATTTGAGATGATAAGTGCTTGTTTATTGCGGTGGTTTGATCAATTTGTCTTTAATATGAAAGTTGAAATAGCTTATTGCACTACCTACCTGATTTATGAAGTTCTTAATCTTACGTTCATCTGCGTTCATCAATTCGACTTTCCCCAAAGAGAAACATAAGGTGTTGGTAAAAATATTAGAAACTACATTAGAATGTATTATAAACACGCAATTTTGGGATAATCAGATAGGTTTAGGGAGAGAAAGAAACTATAAACCAACTATTTGAAATGAAAAAGATAACAACTGTGAATATGAAACACTAATAACAAACGATTTATCCGTGGATTTCAACATAATTATGATTTTGTCGAAAAAATACATTATTAAGGCCAACAAACAATTTAGTACAGTATAGGACCTAATATATTTAGCCGGAAATAATGTGAAAATAAAACTATAAATAATCGTACTTCTTAGAACGTCAAATTTTGTTTTAAATGATGTGCAATTAAAAGATATCTACATTGAAATATTGAGCACCGCTTAATTATTAAAGCAGCAGGATTTATCGGCATAGCAAACTTGTTTGTGGTAAGCTAAACACAGTGAATATGTTATTAATTCGTATTACAGTAAAACCTCTCGATAGGGATCCCACCCGGAAATTAAATATTGGTTGGTAAACAGGACAGGTTGGTTAAAAATTTAAAAGAACAATTTTATTATCGCCTTGATAATGACAGCATTGCTGTTGAAACGCCTCGGTGTTTTAGTTAAAACTTGTTTGGTGTTTAGTGGGTTAAAGTGTTTAGTGTTTTAAAAGAACTTGCCTACATTTTATATTACTACATAATTTTACATATGTAGGTATATACATATGTATGTATGTACTGCATGTTTGCTTTGGAATATTTTTAATAATCAGAAAGTAATGACAGCTTCACATTATTTAGTTTATTTTTATGAAATTTAGATTCACATTCTAATAGTAATTAAAAAATATTTGTAGACATGTCAAATTGTTAACACAACGTAAAGTTTTCTGTCTCTCAAACTTGTACATGCTTCAGATAGGCTTGACACATTCGGCATTGGAAGAACTTCAGGTTCTTCTTCCTCCGTTTCAGAGTTGGGAGTAATCTTATCTGTTTCTTGAACTTCGTCAATACAATCGATGATAGGTAATTCTGCAGATTGTTTGAAGTTCACACAAGTGTATTTAGCGATAGTTGTGCGAACGGAATATTGGCTTCTTCTTTGAAGTGGTAATATTTGTACTACAAATACTCACTACTTCATACACACATATGTAGATGTATTTTGAATGCTCATAACAAATTTCAGTAATTAAATCTAAAAATTAATTTAGTAATCTCTATTCCCCTATCAAGGTAAACTGGAAACGATATTGTGAAGTCAATATCGAATATTAATAGACAAAATTGTATATGTAGATATAAAACATTTAAATATGTGTATGAAGCCCAATTTTCTAATTATATTAAAATACAATCGAGCAAACGATTTATAGATTTATTTAGATATGGAACCGCTGTAAAATAATCAGCTGGTAGGCGACCCTCTAAATGAAGTATGTTTTTAGCATTAATATATACTAAAAATTCCGATGATGAGTGATATAAAATAATGGGATTTCTGTTCGTAAATATGGAGCATTCATAGTCGAGCGTTTATGCAGGTAGTCGCTTTGTAGAGGTGGTCACTATCAAAGGTTTTACTGTATAAAATTAATGCAGTACGAAAATATTTAAAGAGCAAACAAAAACTGCAAACTCATAAAATAATCGTAACTCTTGTTAAACAGAACTGACAACTCAAAATTCGAAACACATTTTAGAAACAGCCTGTATGTATGTATGTATTATATTTTATATAAATTAAATAAATATATTTCCCGGCGAACAATTAGAATAGACATTTTGAGAACACCGTTTATATGTATATGTAGCTATTTTGTACGAAAGCTTTACTTACGATAAAAAGAAAATCATATCAATATTAAACAGAATGTAGAATTCTATAAAAAAGTTGTTATAGTTATCGCGATTTTTAAAGAGTCAATTGAAATACAATAAAATTAAATTACGTTCAATTACACTGTATTATGAAAAAAAAGAACAAACACCAAAAAAAATGCAACGAATGTAGTACAGTTTATGTTTATTTCTTATTTTCCATTCTTCTTAAGAGAAAAAAGATATTTAATGTTTGCTGTTGCTATAAAAGAAACTGCCCTTTATTTGGTCCAAATTGTCCTCTCCATGTATGAGAAATTATTAAATATACATGTATATGCGTATGAACTAAATATGATGTATTATGTATCATATCTTTACTATTGTATAGTGACGAAATGTGCTGATTTTAATAAAACTGTTTACTTGTTAAAGTAAAGATACCCAAAAATATTGTGTTTATATTTTTTTCCTTTCCAAAATCCACTAGGTACTCATAAAAATATAAACTCTTAACATGCTGTGAATGCAATATTTATTAGTGTATCAAAATCATTTACACTTAACTTTTTAATTATAATCTCACTAAATTCTATATCTATATTTCTTGCGGCATGTGATAGACTTCAATAATATGAACATGAACAGATATAATTAATATAATGCAATATAATATTTAATCTATCTAAACTGTGTTCACTCAATTTCTAATAGTGAAATTGAAATCCATAATGCATTCTGGTTGCCTTGTTTGGTAAGTTTTATTCCATCGGAAATTCCGGATGATTTTCTACCCTAAAAAAAAGATGAGAATAATTAGTTAGTTAGATCTCTTAATTAATATGTTATAAAATATGTGTATAGTATTAAAAAGATCTACATATTTAAGGTTTGCTCATCACATACCAACAATTAGTTATGTACTGCGGTTATAGTCAAGTTTTAGGTATTTTTATTTATACCTTTTTGAATTTATGGCGTCTTATTAATTTTCAAAAATTATAAAATAATGTGTGCTTTTTAAAAGATAAATGTAATGTAAAATTGTTTTTTCGTGAAAAATTTATAAGACATTCAATTCTTGCATTGGCAACTTCACCTCATCGTCACAACTTTCGCTGCAAATTTTAATTTCGATGTCATTTAGTTGGCATTTACTTTTACATCATGTACACAATTCAATTTTATAACCCAAACTTTATGCATAGAATCTCACTTGCAGTGAACATTTTCTTTGTCGTACCAAAAATTTGATTTAATATTTGATTATTATTTTCTCTTGCCAACTTAAGGTCATTAAGTAACGCCACACTTGTAAAGCAGTTTGAAAGAAACAATAAAAATGATGACATGGAAATCCAAATTTAAGGAGCAAATTGTGACGTCAACTTTACGGGCACGTGTGTATGTCTATTAGAAGCAATTGCAACTTTATTTTGAAATATACAGAGTGGATCAAAAAAAGTTATGAGCATATTTCTGTCTGAAAATATAGACCAAATACTAAAAGGCGTACTTGCTTTATATATTTAAACTGGGTGTTTTAAATTGTAAAGACATTATATTTACAATTTCCCTAAAAATTATGCAAGATAGTTGGTGGTGAAATCTTTAATTGCAACTACGTTTAATTTTTAATATATTTCCTATTTCAAGCAGAGCATTGCAATCAAAACGATCCACTTTAAATAAGTCGAAAACGTCAAGAAATACGAAAAAGACGCCGAGACAGGTCGATTTTTGGTTGAAGGGGGAAACTCTTTCACCAATAAGCTGTCCTATATGAAAGTTGTTGCAAATAGTATGTAAAATCGAAAAATGTAATAATATGACGTAGTGCCATTTGAAATTTTAATATTCGATACTGAGGAGGGACAATGGGAGCAAGACATGATTTTACCTTATTGGTGAAAGACTTTCCCCTTGAAACAAAAATCAACGTGTCTCGGCGTTTATTCGTATTTCTTGACGATTTCGACTTATTTAAGATGGATCGTTTTCATTGGAATACTCTGTATAACATCTTTACGTAGATTATTGTAGTTACTATTAAATTTATTATTTCTCATAAACAAGCAATATTTGTCAGTTACTCCTTAAAATCTAGTATAAAATATGCAATTCATTAAACAGATAATAATTTAAATAAAAAAAAAAGTTTTAGTTTTTATCTATCTCATTGCAAACATGAACATTTTAGAGTTGAACTTCTGCATATCTCTTGCGACGTACTTGGTATGCACATTGCTTCGTGATCAGAGTAAATAGGTTTAATTCCTACCGAAATAAGGTTATCCTATAACACGACTTTCCGACAAGAGAAATTCCAGAATTATTCTGTTTAGAAAACAAAATTCCGTTAAAATCATATTCGGTGCTAACAAAAATAACTTTTTGTTTACATCTATGAGCTCTTTAAATTTCCCAGATTAGTTAATTAATTAATTAATGTTACTATTATAAGATATCTTCCAAAACAATTAGAATGAATTTAACTTACCCAATAAAAGCATTTTTGAAGTTAAGTATCCTTGCTTGAGGTCCTTGATCTAAAGCATTCATCTTTTTCATATCTTCATCATCCAATTGAAAATCAAATACTTCGATATTTTCTTTTATACGTTTTGGCGTCACACTCTTCGGTATTACAATAAAGCCCTCTGTATTAGGTGGCGCAAAAGGATTTGAGCATTAAGTCTTGCCGTGCTTCTGTGCCAAAGCTTTCACAGTTGGATTGTTTAAAATATCAGGCATTTCGATTCTGTAAAAGTATTGAGTAATAAAAGATACTATGTAAGTGAGAGTTAAAAATATTTACTCTTTCGATAAAAATTTGCCTAATCCTGGCGATCCCAAAGGCGAATATGCTGTCACCGCAATATTGTTCTTTTTGCATAAATTTACTAGTTCTTTTTGTTGAAAGTAAGCATGTAATTCGATTTGTAAGTTTTGTGGAGGAATTGAGCAATTGCCAGAATTCTTTCAATTTGTGATTTGTTATAGTTCGATACACCGATGGCTCTTGTCAAACCAGCTTCCAATGCTGCTTCCATAGACTAAAATAAAACGAAACTCTTTAACTTTCTTATTTGTATACAAACATCTATAACTGAATATTTAATAATACTATAATAACCGGAGATACAAAATGAATGTCGGAGAAAAAAATGTTTTTCGCAAACATTTAACTATATTTATTACCATTTTAATGAGTGAAGTTATCTACATACAAATTCCAAACATTTAATCAATTTTTCTTGACATTGGTGGTCCGTACAAAATTTCTACAGTACATGGAATTATTACCATTAGATCACAACAGACGATTAGAATATTGTCATTGGTTTAATAACAATTTAAGAGATTATAACATGCTGACCCAATCATTTTTTCTCAGATAAAGCCTGGTTTCATCTAACAGGCTATATAAATTCACATAATTAGCGCATCTAGTCTGCGCAAAATCCACGAAATTCGAGAAACTCAATCGCACGCCATAAAAGCTGGAGTTTGGTTAAATATGTCCAGGCCAATTTTGTTTGAGGAAATTGTAACAGCTCAACGTTATCAACAGATGTTAGAATTGTTTGTTGGAGAATTACAAGAAAATGAGTTTGAAGAAGGTTATCTTTAGCATGATAATGCTCCAGTTCATACTGCTCGACAAACCTGCCAATATCTTCAACAGTTTTTTTTCTGACAGGTTTGTTGGAG
>CM043016.1:68156378-68195239 GCA_023690525.1 Holotrichia oblita | reverse complement strand
AAAAAATATTATGGTTAAAATGTACAAACGTGATCGTGGTATTTATTGCAGATAAAATGTGTATAAATGTAAAAATGTAATTTTATATTAAATCGAATTAAAAACAAGATTTATTTTCATTTATTCTTTGTCTAATATAAGACAAACTTAATAAGTTCTCTATCTAATATATAATAATAATAATAATTTATTCATCTTTGAACAATAAGTACAAAGATAATGTCGATATAAACTATCTATAATAAGACACACAAATTACATTCTAAAATCAATAATTTGGTAGTAGCACTCCTCCAGCAAATGATTTTTTACAACACGTTTGAAAGTTGACGAAGGAAGTGCTCGTGTGGATTGCGGTAATTTGTTGTATAACCTGATGCCAAGTAAAGATCTATCGGTTACCGTAAGTCTATGCGCTGGTGTTACTATATCTAACGCATTCCGAGTATTATAGTTGTGGAAATGAGAATTTTGTTTGAATAAAGCGTTAGAACCGAAGATCGTCAGATGAAACCAGATTGTTATTTAAAAACAATTCACTGAGAAGAGGACAGTGGTAAAGATGGAATATTCGTACATATATTTGGCTTAATAGTAATAAAAAAGATAATAAACGAGAAAGATGATTTAAAACGAGGATATGTGTTCAGTATTAGGTTCTTTACTGTACTACTAGCTAACGCTATGATAAAGCAAAGCAATATTTTCATGTGCATACAAGTTATTGATAACAGGGAATTTAAAATACAAAAATCAAGAGAGGTCCTATTCATGGTTACAGGATCATAAGCAAGTCTATAGCACAATCTAGACACTTTAGAAAAACATGAGCGGAAAAATCACATAAACACATAAAGATTAAAACAATAATTACATCTTCAAAAAAGAAAACGCATAAAATAAAGAGGAAATGTCAAACAATAGAACAACTGAGAAGTTGTAAGTACTTGTGTACGTTTTTGGAAATGGTTAGTAAGCAGCATAATTATATTACAGCTAGAGCGGGTTAAGTGGGTGTTTCTCAATTCTTTGAAGCATGTTGTGTGGGTGTAAAGAAGTTAGTACCATTTATACATAGATACAGAAACCGCTTAATGCCCTGAAAATCAGATATTTTTAATGGGGGGACCAAATACTCAGCGCCATTGGAAGATGTGCTCAACTGAAGCTGGATAGGAACTATCCAATTGCAATTTCCTCCGATAGTCAAGCAGCCATAATGGCTCTGAGATCTAAAATCATTAGCTCGAAATTAGTTTGGAAGTGCCTAAAGAGATTAAACAACCTAGACAAAGAAAATAGAGTCGCATTATCCTTGATACTAGGACATACTGGAATCAGAGGCAACGAAGCAGATAGTCTATTAGCAATGAAGCCCGCCACAACCTCATTTGTGAGACCGGAACTATTTTGCTGTATAGGCACCTATAAAAAAAGAACTCAAAGATAGAGAGAAGAGCTCAGACTATTCCTCCGGCAGAACCTCCGGGGTCCGAGATACTCCAAGACATTCTTTGAGACTACAACAAGCATAGAACAAAGACCTTGCTAGAACTAAGTAGGAACAGACTACATCCTCACAGGTTTTCTTACAGGACATTGTCAACTTAGAGAACACATGACAAGTATAGGCTCTTACACAGTAGAAAATATACAGTTAATATTTAACTCTATGCGGTGTTTGTAAAGGTCCACTAGTTTTAGACTAAAATATTAACTCCAAAAGAAAAAGTTAACGTTAGAGTTCATTGTACTCTAGTTAAGTGTAACAAATTCACTCTGTTTTAATTAGATTTTGAATTGTTCTTTACTCTAGATAAGTATAACATTGACTCTGTAATTATTAAATAATACACCTCTAGCTAGTGTCGACAGGTAATAAGGGATTTTATAGTTAAATAAAACTAATTGTAACATAAAGTATTTATTGAAACAGACCACACAGTAATACTCATTTCTATATTTGCATAAAATGCTGCCAAAAAATTGATAAGAAAATAAATCAGTATTAAATAATATGAATCCTCACATATCCTATTCCTAAGGAATCTCTTAAGCCAAATATTAATTTTATTATTATTGAATTCTTTCTTTCATTTCCAAGAACTTTTATTCCATATTTAGGATGTTGCAGATAATATTCACTAATTTTACTCTCAATCTGTTTGAAATAATTTTCTTAACTTCATATTCATTAAATATTTCTTCACCTCCTTGCACGCATAGAATAGATTTCCAGTCCTAGAATTTAAATGTATGCTATATAAAAAATTAAATTATAATAGGTATGTACTTAGGTACATCTATAGTGACGTATTTCTAAAGATGGACGAAAATTCTAAATCTTTGTCATTCACATGTGTTTCATATGTTTGATGTAACATTCACAAAATTGCTACTTTCGGTTACAATATTTTCATTTAAATCAACCTAAATCATTACTAAATATACCCACTGAAGTACTTATTCCGGGTTCGAACCCCGGTGCTTCCTTTCTGAGTTTGGTTTTCTGTAGTTTTCCAAATTCCACGGCAAATGCGGAAAGGTAACATCTTAAGTCGGTCTACAGCCGCAGGCGTAATAATAACTCATGGCCAGCCGATGCCCCCTGTAATTGGCGCAAGCTGTTGGGGGATGCTAAGGCATGGATTATTATTATTATTATTATTTGAATAACTGGCCCAGCGCACTCTCTGACCTTGAAGAGGCCAGGAACCTTCACCTGCCCGGCCCAAATTGCCAGCGGGCTAGGCTCATATTGGGATCTTTATTACATGTATACATCGGTTTTACATACATAGTTAGTTTCAAGACTATTAGACTACAGATTAGAGGTAGAGATTACAGATTGCTAATGATTTTCCTCACAAGGCTACAGGTGCTAATAACTACGGCTTTCTGCATCATCCTATACGTCCCATGTGGCACCCTTAGTTCTACCAGTGCTTGATGCAACGTATCTGGGATCTCGGCTGTTGCTCCCACTATTACCGGTATTATTTTTACTTCATCCTGCTTCCACATATTTTTTATTTCTATTGCTAACGGTAGGTACTTATCAATCTTTTCCCGGTGTTTTTGGCAAGATTCGATGCATTTGGTATCGCTATGTCGATTATGAACGTTGTTTTTATGTTCTTCAGCGTGAGGACGATGTCAGGAATGTTCTGCGCGATGGTGCTATCCGTGGTGATGGGTCTAGCCCAGTAGAGCTTGAATCCGTTGTTTTCTATTACATTTTGGGGCTCATATTTTGAGTAATGTATGCTTTCCGTGTTCGGTGCAAGTTGTGTGAGTAGCTGGTGATGTAGTATTTTCGCCACTGCATCATGCCGGGTTGTGTATTCAGTGGATGCTAGCATGCGGCATGCGCTGATAAGATGGTCGATGGTTTCATTTTTTTCCTTGCATAGCCTGCATTTCTCATCTATATTTTCTCCCAATATGTGTTTACGATAATATCGTGTGGGTATAACTTGATCTTGGATTGCCAGCATCATTCCTTCCGTTTCTGCGAACACGGAGCCTATCCTTATCCACTCCACGGAAGCCTTAGCGTCTACACCCTCAGATGTAAGTTGGGTGGGGTATCGTCCATGTAGTGCCTTCCCCTTCCATCGGCTCAGTATCTGCTGCTTTGATTCTACCTTTTCTTCTGGATTTTGCGCTTCGAGTGGTGTACCTCTGAAGTTCATACTGGTAATGATTTTGTGCAAGGTGTTTGTTTCTGCTTCGATGTTGAAGTAGTCCTGGAGGTTCTTAATATTATTATTATTATCTTATTATTATTATTATTATTATTATTATTATTATTATTATTATTATTATTATTATTATTATTAATCTACTTATATTTTGTCACACACTTCGATTAAAAACGTACACTAACTTGCAACACATGCAATAAAACTAACGAATAAACTATAATAGACTAGCACAGCCGGTGCTAGTGGGTAACCGACCGGACCAACAATATAATATAATAAATAATGCTGGACTGACGTACAATGTTCAGTTGGTCGCACAGAGAGCTTCGCACACCTGATGTTTTCATAACTCCCTAGAATGAATATTTTCTCTCCAGTGTTTTCTATCCTTATTTTTCAATTCATTTAATTCTTAACCAACTAATATAGAGTAAAATAATATGTAGAGTGTCTTGTAGTGTAAAATGTTCACGGAAATTTTTACAAAAACTTACCGCATCAACTCTAAAGTACCTATAGGTACTTACACGGCAACATTTATAGAACTGTGTAGGAACAAACTACGCATCCTCACAGGTTTTTTTTCAGGACATTGTTACCTTGGGGAACACATGACAAGAATAGATCTGAAACAGAATAGAGACGAAGGATGAAAATCCACAAAACCTGACAACTAACTGCACCACGGCAAGACGTCACAGACAAAGACAAAATTCCTTCTCTGACACCACCACAGTTATTGCAGCTTATTAAAGCTCTTAGACTAAATGGGCAGTTTTGAGAGCGGGCAAACCTCAGCAGCATACAGTTAATGCAAGAGGGGCCACAATGGATCAACAGTTCGCAGTGCAATATCATATACCCTTAATCAAATCTAAAACTAAAATTTTTAATGAAACTAAAGGGCACAGTCTAGATGGACAAAATAAAAAAATATGTAACAATTAAAGATAAAGACAGTAAAAAAATTCCATGTGTAAGTAGATGCTTCTGAGTAAATTATCAAATTTTTTTAGTGTCAATGAAACAGCCATAGATGTATAAATTTAGTAAAATATTACACATCTGTATGTTTCTGTTCTATAAATATGCAAATAGAAGAAACATTACTGGACTGGCTAGCTGCATAAATAGAATGACTGAAAACATGGTCAACTAATGTAGGTATGATACGAGTAGGTATTACAACTACTGCAAAAAATTCATGCAAAATGATTTATTTCCAATAAGTTAGTGACCTAATTTTCCCATTTTGATTCACTGAAGAAAGTTATGCATTTTATTATAACAGCGCTACCTACGGAAGCTGAGCTAAATAAAAGAGGCAGCAACAAAGTTGTTGAACGGTAATAGAATTCATTTTAGCGACTTCAATGCTAGATAAAGAACGTATCGAATATGATTAGAGATTCTCTAATGATTATTTCAATTGTTTTTAAAAATTTAAATTATAGATGGTGCCGTAATAAACAAAGTAAACCATAGATATGTTACCTAACAGTGTCATCTATGATTGAAATGTCAATATATACCTTTTGCGCTGTAAGTAGGAGTATTCTACAAATTAGTGATCGTCATTCTACCTTGTTTGATGTAGATATCTCTAACATGTGTATGAAATGTAAGTTCATTATTATGTTAACTCAACATAAAAACTGTAGATGGAGATTTGAGGTAAAATCAATATAATAAATTGAGATGGAAATCTTATCAAAATCGTGTCATAATTTTACTTTAATTATTCTGATGTTTCAGTTAGGTATTTTGAGCTACAGGTTTCCAATTTTTTTTGAGCGAAACAATCCCGAAACAAAACGTTTTCATTTTCTAAATATTACAATTTTAACGGTTCAATTCCTTACGCAGTTGAAACAACCTAATTCTTTATTAATATGCCTTTTTAGTTATCAAAACCAGTACCTTCGTAAATAAAAGTTATTATTAATTCTAAATTTTGTATTTCTGAACATTTTATGCAACTAGGTTGAAAACAGTAGGTACATTACAGAAAAACAGCTTTTATTAGCTTCTTGTGGTTACATCAGATAAATGCAGAGACCATCAGCAGAAATACATAAATCGTAAGCCAAATTTCCCTAAAGTGGTCAACCGCATAATCCATGGATCTACACTTCATAAGAAAAGCGAAGGAACATCAATAAGATTTAAAATAAATGTTTCATTTTCACAGGTTTCAGCATAATTTTTTTGTTTGATAATTACTAACGTTATTATATATCTACCTATTAAAATGCTTATCTTTTAGTTCCTACACACATAAAAATGTCTGGGATAAATTCTTATCCTTTCAGTTGGTGTTAAAATATAGATAAGTAATTACCCGAAAAAGTGTTAGTTCTAATCAAATTGAATGTATTTGTTTTCTTTGCCCGATTAAATTAGATCTAAATCGCGGAGTTAGAAAAAAGGTGATGGAATTGTTGTCTAATAAAGATAAGTTAAACACCGATTTAACAACATAAAGACAACAAGTTATCCATTACTGCATAATTCATAGATCAGGAGATAGATTACATTCAAATGTAAAACATTTTATCTGCTTTCGAAAAACTCAACACCGAAGAAAATGTTATCCTAAAAGAGTTAGATTCGGTTAGATTGCACTTCCTTATTTCCCGCATAAGCATTTTGTTAGAGAAAGGGTATAGGGTTCCTGTTCTAACACGAATAACGACTATTCTGTATACTTTGGTTAACGAAAATGGATGCTGGATTTTATTTACGCATCAAATATAGGAATCATAAGAAGTAGATGAAAATAGTGACTTACTGACAAAAGAGATCATTTAATATATGTATATATTTTCTGATCTTTATGTACTTATCTTTTAATTCCTGACTTATTTCCACTTAAAGTGAAAATAAATCAGGAATTGAAAGATAAAAGAGATCATAGATGATAAAAGTAAGTACCTGGTATATTATTTATTATAGCTAAACCAGACACATTCATATAAAAAATAAATGTAAGTACATATATATAAAATCTGTAATAAATACAGATCAATATTTTTTACCAACATATATTCCTCTCTTTTTAGGATATTCGCATTTGTTTTTATAGATAGTGGTATAGTACCTGGCAGTAGGGTGTCGGAGGCTTCCATTCAAAAGTCCGAATGCATTCCTGAACTGCGATTCCAAAAAGCTAATTTAGGGCGCCTGATTTCGGTGAGGCTAGGTCAGTGCAACCGCACCGAGCTAGCCTCTGGTGGGTGGTACTGACGTCAGTAGCATGGCGCGAAGAACGAACTCTAACTCGTCTCGGGATAACAGTTGCCACTTCAGAAGTAAAGAAGTTATTCTTTTCGAGATAAAATTAACACTTCTAAAAATGACTGTAACTCCTTTCGGGGTAACTACATCTAAAGATTGGTAGTCCTTTTGAATATAATACTAACACTTCTCAGGATAACCCTAACTCTTTTCTGGGTAACAGCCACTCCCTCGGAAGTTAAGTATTTCTCCTTTTCGAGATTATACTAACATTTTCGAGTATAACCGTAACTCTTTTCGGAGTAACAGTAACTACCTCAGAATTTAAGCATATCTCCTTTTCGAGATAATTCTAACACTTTTAAAGAGAACTCTAATTCTTTTCGGGATAACAGTTACTATATCGAGGTTAAGTATTTTTCCTTTCCGAGATGAGGCTAACACTTTAAAAGATATAAGCAACTATCGCAGAGACAATGTTGTTATCACTTCTGAATATAACACTAGCACTTTTTATTCTAACTCTATTAATTTTAACACCAGAAGCGGATGGACGCGAGGGAACACCGAAAAAGTGTTGAAAAGGTGTTAGAATTAACTCCAGATTTTTATGTGTGTATTTCCACTTATAGATTAATAATTGTTATTAATAATAATATATACATTTCTATTCTTGAATTAAGAAAATATACTGTTTTAACCAAATATTTTTAATCCTAGAATACCTATTTCTGTTTTGATTCAAACACATTTTCTTGGAATAAGTAAATGCGTTTAATACAATCTAGACTATATTTGTAAAATACGTATTTGATCTGAATAACTTCCCTATTTGTGAAATAGCTCAATTGCAAATTTCGAGCAGCTGCGTTCGAGATTATATGTGTATATGAAGCGTTTATACGTGCACCATTTTGCAAGAATTAGATACCTACATATAAGTTTTTTGTAGGTAGATAAGGTTTGCAGTAATAAAAGTAGGTACATATTTAATAATGCATTATGTGAAGTGTATTTTAGCTTCATGGAAAATGGAGGAATAATTTCAACCAACGTTGTACTTGAAGTAAATCCATTGGCTAAACTTCCGAATGTCGACCACTGAATTGGCAATTTATAAGCAATTTAATGGAAAGTACAGGTTTTACTTAGTCCAAAACGGACCGCCGTTTCTTGCGGAGATCAGTCTAAGATACTTAAAAATCGTTCTAAAAAGTATTATTACTAGGTTATGTTTCGCTAGTGTTTTGACATTTCTGCGAGGATTTTCACATTAGCGAAACATAAACTAGAAATAACACTTTTTGGAACGATTTTTAGGTATCTTAGACTAATCTCTGCAAGAAAAGAGAGGCCGTTTTGGACTCAGTAAAACCTGTACTTTCCGTTAAATTGCCCATAAATTGTCAATTCAGTAGTCGACATACGGAAATCTGACAAATCCATTATATTCTTACATTAAAGCAATGTTGTTTTGCGACAAAACAATTTTCTTAGAAAATAATATTCTTGTGATAACACAATATAGTTTTGCGGATATACAAATACGGGATTGTTTTGAACTGAAATAGTCTGTTTTAACTCAAGATAATATTTCTCTGCGTGTATAAATAATTTAATTCCATTTCCAATCTCACAAGAAGAGACATCAACTTGGCACAGGTCAATTATGTAGATAATTCAGATCTCAAAAAATCTGTAATATATTGGTAGTAACATTAGTTTCTTAATTCAAAAATAAAAAAATAATAAGGGTCTGTCTGATATCTATTAATATACTGATTTAGATTTGTTTAGAATTGAATAACAAATCGTTAAACTGCACGCAGCATTGGAATAATGACAGTAAAACGCCCTTTTCCGTGTCTGGAAGAAAGATAATATCGTATACGATAACCCGAAATAATAGCAGAAATAAAATGTGCAATGCAGGAGGCCCTCTGTGGCTGCATGATATAATGATTCATTGTTATAGACGATTTTCGTGGTAATTGTTTACATGATCATGGATATACCTAATGTTGTAAAGTGAAAGAAATCGTATACAGGGTGGGGCACCACATTCGCCTCAGTTGATACAAAAAACGGTAACACATATTTAAAACCTTTTTGTTGGAGCATGTGTAAGTTCATTAGGAGCACGTTCTAAAATTATTTTGAAATATACAGGGTGTCCCAAACGAAAGTTACACGTCAAAGTTATCAAAATTTAAATGGAACACCATGCATATTATTGCATATTTCGATGACACAGACGAAATAAAGGCAAGTTACTGTTGTACTCCCTATACCTAGGTAAAACAGTTTCTGAGATATTTAGCAATTTTTGAAAATATAGAACAATATTTAGAATGAGTACCTGGCGTACGTATTTAAGTTACATGTTTCAAATTGTATTATTTCATTAGCACAACTATTACATATAATGCTAAAATAAAGATGCTTTCTAAAAATTATACAGGGTGGTTAAAATCTTATCTCCAACTGTGGGTACCACTAATGCTCAATAACATGTTTATTTTAATTCTGTATCTAACATCGCCATTTGATTTTAATTTTATTTCTTCGACACACACTTCGACTTTATTACCAAAATGCACGTGGTCTTCGTACTAAATCGCACCTATTCTACTGATGTTCTTGTGACTTATATTATGATATCATTCTTATTTCGGAAACCAGGTTAAATGATTCCTGCAATAGTTCCGAGTATTTTCCTCCGTCATTTAATGTTGTTCGCTATGATCGAAGATTTGATGCTGTGGGCAGAACAACCGGGGGTGGTGTTTTATTGGGTCTAAACAATTCAATTCAATATGATATATTGGATACATCACATGCACATGTTACCGCTTGTGCACCATTAGTTGATCTTATCCTCTGTAAATGTATGTTTGGTTCTCAAATACTTTTCATAGGTATTGTCTATATTCCTCCGGATCTGCCTAGGGAGTCATTTGAGGATTTCTTGGATGCTCTTCAAATTACTCTTTTGGATCGGCCACTTGTGTTGATTGGTGACTTTAACATCCTTGAGTTTTGTCAACATGATACGAACGTTGTTTCCCCTTCAAGTCTAATTATGTTTGATTTTTGTAACTAACTAGAATTAAGACAAATCAACTGGGTAAGAAATACTCATGGTCGAATCTTGGATTTGGTTCTCACTAACCTGACTACTCCTTTGGAGATCCAACATGATGACAATCCATTTGTGCCGGAGGACTTACATCATCGGGCCTTATCGATCTGTGCCACTTTAACTTTTACCAGTCTTCCCCACTTCGCATCGGATCAGGAATTTCGATACAACTTTAACAAAATAAACTATGATGCACTAATTAACTTATTGTCTGAGACGGATTGGTCTGTACTGAAATCTCATACTGATGTCAACCTTGCCCTTGACCTATTTTATTCTAAGCTCTATGATGCCTTTGATCTATCTATCCCAAAATATTTTCCTTCAACCTCACGCTATCCAGTCTGGTTCACGAATGTCATCAAACAAAACTTGAAGACAAAAGATTACTATCATCGCAAGTGGAAGTCAACCGGTAGTACAATATTTCATGATCAATTTAAAAGGATTCGTACCTTATGTAAACAACAAATATCAGAAGAGTATGAGAAGTATGTCCGCCATAGCGAGTCCGTTCTTAAAGAAAATCCGAAGAAAATATGGTCCTTTGTCCATAGCAAACAAGGCACAACACGCATTCCTGGGAGAATGTTCTATGATTGGACCAGGATGGATAAACCGGAGGATATTGTGGATGCCTTTGCTTCTGCCTTTCGAACATCATTTTGTCCTTCTAATACTGTAGATATGCCTCAAATAATGACTCAGTTTCCTTCCTTCTCCGTTCAACCTATCTCCATGGAGTCTCTCACTGAAATTATGCCTGCTTTCAGTTCTACCTCCACTGCTGGCGATGATTTAATCCCAAGCTTTTTGGTTAAAAGATTGCGATCTTATCTTGCTGAACCCTTAACCTCTATAATCAATCTGTCAATAAAAACAGCAAACTTTCCAATTCGATAAAAGCGTGCCAGCATTATTCCTGTTTTTAAGAAGGATGACAAGTCACAGATTTCTAATTACCGGCCCATCTCCATTTTATCCAATTTCTCAAAAATTCTAGAACAGATCTTGTATAGTTCCATTTCTTTCAATACTTCCTCAGCGATGTCTACCCTTCAACATGGCTTCAGGTCTGATAGATCAGTTGTAACTAACCTAGCCACTTTTTCTCAATATGTGAGTGAAGCACTCGATAATAGGGGTCAGGTTGGTCTGAGTCCAATAAATTATCTTTGAACATAGATAAGTGCTACGCTATGACTTTTACTCGAAAATCTGTCCCGTATGTTGCTAATTATTCGATAAATGTATATCTGCTACTCAAAGTTGATTCAATCAAAGATCTGGGTGTCGTTTTTAACTCCATCTTATCCTTTAATCAACATATAAGCGCTATGTGCACAGCTGCATCTAAAATGTTGGGATTTGTGATGAGGATATCTAAATTTTTTACAAGTGACTGTCTTCTTAAATGCTTATATTTTGCGCTGGTTGTCAGTAAGCTAGAGTTTGCTTCAATAATATGGTACCCGCACTATGCCTCCCAGCAGCTGCCTATAGATAGAGTCCAGCGCAGATTTCTTCGATTCTTGACCTTCAAGCGTACTGGATCATACCCTGATTGGAGCATCTCCTATAACCATCTCTTAGAGGTACATCAGCTGCAGTCGTTGGTGGATCGCCGTTCCATACACAGCGCAAGATTTTTATATAAGCTGGTAAACAGTGAAATTGACTGTCCGCAACTACTTGCTTCCGTACCGCTTAACGTTCCACGTTACTCTGCTCGACATGCGGCTTCGTTCAACTTATCAACAGCTAGGTCCAATCTACTGGTGAAATCTCCTTTGCACCATATGATGCGCAATGCGGAGCGGTTCTGTAGCGATATCTTCGCGGGTGTATTGATATAACTAGCTCGTCTTGTTTTTGTAATTTATCTATTCTATCTATTGTATTGTTTAATGTGTTTACATTTTCAATTTTGTCCTGTAAATGGTATAACTGTTGGGCAAGTAAACGTATTATTATTATTATTTCTCTTTTAAATATTACTAAGGTGCCCTAGCTATCTCTTACAGTTTCTTTGTAAAAGTCAATTTAGTGGGATTATGTACTAAAAATTTGGTTAAATCAAGGTAACTTTGACATAAGGACAATAATTTCAGCTATTAATTTTGTCTAGTTTATTCTTGAAAAGTAGACAGTGGTGCATTGGGCGTTGTTTCATATTTATTGTACACAAAACAAAAATTAACCAATACATGTCTTATTAACGGGTCGATGGCTGCAGTTTATTCGGCTGAAAGAGTAGGCAGTGGAGGGACGGTACATTTTTTCAGGCCCGTTGTTTCATATTTATTGTACAAAGCCATTTAAACACAACTTAAAACTGAAATTAATAGCCAATACATGTCTTATTACACCCACCACACATATAAATTTTTCATCATAAATCTAATACAAAAGAAACAAAGAAACTAATGATTCCAATATCGCTCATTTTCAATAGATAAATAAATTCTTGGTTGAAATGTTTTCATATTGTCAGGTGTTATTTGTGGTACATGTATGTATGTTGTATGCAATATTTAATAACTTTGATGTGGAACTTTCTTTTGGGTCACCCTGTATATTTCAAAATAATTTTTGAACGTGCTCCCAATAGACCTACAGATGCTCCGATAAAAGATTTTAAATATGTGTTACCGTTTTTGTATATCAACCGAGGCGAATGTGGTGCCTCACCCTGTAAATATAGTACATTATCAATGAGATATATTTTTAGACGTTTTTATTAATATACGTAATTTTTAATTATTTTAAATTGTATTTAATATTGCACGATGTAGATATTTGTATTAAAAATAGATGATGTTTATATTTAATGTGTTATCATCATAACATATAATATATACAAGGTCTTTCACGAAACCCGTTAGATTTGGAGAATCTAATCAAAGTACAATTTTGAAATTTTAACAGATGCATTTGTGGTATCGGTTCTACAGTTTTAAAATATTTTCTACGAAATCTGACTTTTGGTTATCCGGGAAGTAAACAGCAACTTTGTTATTTTAAACACAATAGTGTAATTTTTTTCGATGCAATCGATTCTGCGCACTATTTGCAAACGTTTTATATTAGAGTACCCTATCGCTATATTCAACTGTTTCTAAGATATTTACAATTGTCCTTAATATTTTGTTATTGCACCATCTTATAGAAAAATTAATATTGTAAAGTCCTTTAAAGCGTAGGGTACAAAACTTCTGCAAACGAAAGTAAAGGGTCATAGATACTGAGAACTGTTATAACTTTCAACAAAATTTATACAGGGTGTGCAGAAATTAACATCCAATTCAGATAGCTTCAAATACTAAAAATCCTTTTTTTTAATGGCACGTAGTTTTTATTGTAGCACTTAATTCAGCAAGAAATTCTACATCGATTCGTATTAAGGTCTGATGTACCTATCCTTATTAGTTCTTGAGTTATTAAAGATTATTAGTTCCAACTACGAAAAGGATAGGTACTATTTGTTATTTTTTCTCATGAAAGTAAAATATTTCGGTAAGAGTTGTCAAATGAGTTTGAATGGACAAAGGGAATACACTATATATCGAAATAAAAAGAACAATGAAGGTCTACGTCGGAAAGTATAAGGATAACCCAACTAAACTATCATCACCATGAACATTTGTTTACCTTCCAAATGTCGCAAGTGTTACTGAGAAAATAAGAGAGACATTGATAATGATCAAGAACACCCTGCAAGTGTGATTCTGCCTTTTCCGTAAAAACTTGACATACTTTTTTTCAAATTAAATCCGAATTTTATAGCGAAGAATTTCCATTTAATAAATAAAGGCTTTGATGTAAAGTAAATTTCATTTCTTTAAACTTTTTCATGGCAATTAAATTCGTTTTGACGCAAACCCCGTTTTTATTAATTGTACATTATCTGCTGAGAAATTTGCCTTTTATTTCAAAAAGATAATACGAAACATCGATAATATGAAGTGATATTCAGCAGAACTTCGAAAAAAATTCTATTTCCAAAAAACGGTTGCGGAGCCTACAAAACGTCAACATATCCGTTATGTACTTGCAACCAAATGGTGTAACTTTATAGTACTTCTTGATTATATGTTACATTTTAAAATAAATGTTCCAGGTTCAAAGTTTAGCATATCCATTTTGTTTGATACTCAGTAATGTTATTATCTTCAAGAATACTCTACCTTAAAAAGTATTTACGTTCTACTCTATTTACAAGGCATACAAATTAGTATCACTTGTAATTAATTGTGGAGAATGCATAATTATGATACGGGTAATATTTATTACAATTACTCTTATAGTTTATACATTTATAAACAGACTGTGAAGTGGAAGCCATGCTTTCAAGTGAAAGTCTTCGTAATAAATAGTGTATATATCTCTCACAACAAACGAAATATTCCAATCGGGTCATCCTTGTCGTGTGATAGTTTACGAATTAACAACGTGGGGAATTGCAACTTCTGTGTTAAGCCAGAGGTAACGGTTACCATAGTCAGTACAAAATGAGAAGGTGAAGCCGGTGATTGTCTTTTACTTTCTTATTGCTGTTTCTGTGCCACCACAATTTTGTTATGGATGCCCTGAAAGAACTCTTTCTGTTTTCTATATTCCTAATTCTCATGCTTCATGTGGATTTTAACGGAGCTATATCAGGTAATTTTATTTAATCTTAACATAAAATAGTAACGAATTTCCTTATATGTAAGAACAATATTTTAATAAATCTGTTAGTTAAATTTACTTTTACTAAGTGTCCTTGAATCAACGTTTTTTATCATGATTACGCTCGTAAATCGCAATAAAACCAATTTTAATATCTATAGCCGATTTCTATATAATTACGATTACCCACTTTATATAGAATTTTGCTTCGCAGGAAATGACTCACAAAGAAAGCAATTGTTATCCATATCCGAAATCTTATAAAATTAGGTTATGCATTTCTCTCAAGGTATGTAAATATGTAGGTATATGTACCATTGTTGTTTATTGACACCTTTCAGTTTAACTAACTTGCTATACCTACAAGATTTTAAACCACTTTGTTTTTCAACAAACACAAAGTATTATTAGTTTCTTAAGTTAAATAATAATAATAATGCTTTATTGTCTGTTATAGTTCAAGCTATATAGACATTGTCAATAAAAATACATCTAACTAAAACATGCACAACAAAACAGACTATATACTCTACAAATTCATACATACTCGTCAAGACTATAAAAACTATGTGCCAGTAAAAAGTCGTGTAAATGTTTCTTAAATTGAATCATTGATCTATTCCCTTTCAATATCAGCGGTAGCTTATTATATGCTATTATTGCTTTGTAATTGGCATGCATCTCAAATAGCTTTCTTCTATGTGTTGGTATATTTAAATTAATCCAATTTCTTGTTTTCATATTATTGTATACATCACAATTTTTTTTTGAAGTCATACTGGTTCTGCCTAAATAATACTCATATATGTATTATAGTGACGCCAACGGAAGAATATCAAGTCGTTTAAAAAGTGGCCTACATGAGGTTAACGAAGCCAACATAGTTCTTATAATTCTTTTTTGATAAAGAAAGACTTTCTGAGCATTAGGTGTAAACCCCCAGAAGATGATGCCATAGCGCAGCCGCGATTCAACATATGCAAAATAAAACTGCCTGAGAGATTGCATCCCAACATTACCACGGAGGCTTCTCACACCATACAATGTCGTACTCAATTTTTTTTTCTAATGAAGAACAGTGTTCCTCAAATTTTAAAGTTGAGTTCACTGATAAGCCCAGAAACTTGACTGTATCCAACCTAGAAATTGGTGTTCCGTCTATTTTACCATGCAAGTTATTATCAGTTGTCGACAATTTCGTTTTAAAATGTAATAATGCCGTTTTGTCGGCATTTAAAAGTAGCCCATTGTCCCTACACCATGTTATCATGTTGTCAATAAGAACGCTCGTTATAATTAAAACATCATCAGCACTTGAACCCGATATAATGCAACTTGTATCGTCAGCATATTGTGATAATGTACATGGGTTTAGGCGCAACTGAAGATCGTTAGTGTAGATCAAAAAGAGTGATGGTCCCAAGATAGACCCCTGAGGAACACCGCAGTTAACATCGACAGGTAGGGATACAAATGTCCTTCTAATTCCATCAACTTTTGCTTCTAATGCTACTCTAATCGTTCTATTTGACAGATACGATCGAAATAGGCTATAAAGAGTTCCTCGAATACTCATAGCTTGCAGCTCATTCAATAAAACTTCATGTTCCACAATATCGAAAGCCCTTGATAAATCGAAAAACAAACCGGCAACAACCTCCTTACTATCGAGTTTTTCATATACAGGGTATCCCAAAAACATACCGACAAACTTTAAGGGGTGGTAGAGGGCATCGAAACAAAGATTTTTTGTTTAATAAAGATTTGTCCGCAAATGAGTCGTTTTAATATGAACCGTTCTGTAAGCAAGTTCCTGACCAAAATTGTGTTTTATTTAACGGTACACACTGTATACTTTAATCGTGAATCTTCGTTTGCCGGACGAAGCAACAGTACCACTGTTCTAAATAAACATAGTTCGATGCCCGTATTATGTTTACGCCAAGAAGCAATTCGTTGTTCAAAAATGCGACTTGTTCAAATTTTTAAACTAAAACGACTCATTTGCGGACATATGATTACTGAACAAAAATGTTTGTTTTGATCTCCTCTATAACCCTTTAAAGTTTGTCGGTGTATTTTTGGAACCCCCTCTATAGTATTTAAGGCATTGTAAATAGCGTGACTAGTGGACCTACCCGGAACAAAACCAACCTGACTTGATGACAGCAAGTTATTTTTAGTGAGATAATCGACTAACCGCAAATTAATTACTCTTTCAATTATTTTTGTAAATACTGACGGGATTGAAATAGGTCTATAGTTAGTGATATCTTGTCTATTACCTTTCTTGTAGATCGGAATTGTTTTGCTAACTTTTAATTTACTTGGAAAGTTACCGTCTTCTAAGCAACGGTTAATAATATATACCATAACATCTGTTATATACTGCGAAACGTGTTTTAAGAGAAAACACGGAACATCATCAACACCTGCGGAGTGTTTCTTTGCTACATCAATTATTATTCAATTTACCTCGTATGTGTCCGTCGGCATAAAGCTATGTACTCACTTGAGCAAATTTACGCGCACGAAACACCCAATACGCGCACGAACGCTATCCATCGCTTGTCGGTTTCTTCACCTGTATCAAAGGATTTCTGTGCGCACAGCGTTCGTGCGCGTAAATTTGCTCAAGTGAGTACATAGCTTAAGGTACATGCTATAATTATAGGCAATAGATGGAACACCACTCAGTTGCGGACAGGGTCTCTTCACCTGGATTACTTCTTCGGTAGAGAGCTCAACAATTCGCCATGGATCGGTTATGCTATCCCCAGAATTATTGTTGATCACGATGTTCTTATTTTCACGATTTGTGGTTGTTGTTAGTCTTTTTATAACATTCCAGGCAGTCTTTGTTTTATTGTGTGATGTTAAAATAATATTATCGAAGTAGGCTGCTTTCTTTTGAGCTAACAATTTTGTATAATGCAGTATGTTGCTTTTATATGTCTCAAGTATATTACTATTTTTCGTAGATTTATATAAATCATACGTTTGTCTTATTTTATCATTCATCAGTCTCAAATCTTCGTCATACCAGTGCTTATCATTTTGTGGTTTCGATATATATTTCTTTAATGGGAATGTTATGTTGAACAATTGGAGAAACGTGTTATAAAAAACGTCGAAGATATCACTCCCAGTCCGTCTACCATTGTAAACATCATTCCAGTTTTCAGTAGATAATGTAGCTTTAAAGGGAGATATGGCTTCGTCTGAAAAGCATCGCTTAGAGACAATATTTTTTTTTACATATATTTTATAAATGCTAATTAGTTCAATTCTATAAAATACATACATATATGCACTTTAATGTATACGATCAGTAATTTGTGTGATAATAGTAAATGCTAGGAATATTTGCTCTCTAAATTAGATATAAAGAGAAGTATTGAAACAAAAAAAAGAAAATTTGGTATTTGTTCATACAAAAAATATATGGCATATTTTTCCTACCAATGGTAGTTAGATTCCTTGTTCTGCTGCTGGATGATTTCTTCAGGAAAGCCCCCAACCCAGAAATTTTGTTGCGTTATCATGTCCCAACAGCTAATTGTAAAGCATATCTTGCTAGTCTATAAATTTAATGGTTTCCAACTAAACCTAAATCCTCAGGATCTTAGATCAGTATAATAGTATTTCCAGCGGATATGTATTCCAATACTCTGAGCTCTGACGCTATAAGAATTCTTAAGTTGATAATATAATTTCTCATGCTATTTCTGGGTTGGTCCCGCTTTTTGTTTAATTCTTAAACTGCGTCCTTCATGTAGTACCTCCAGTTCCACTAACAAAAGGACACCATACAAATGCGTCAATAATAATGTTGTGTAACCATCATCTTGTTATCAATTCGATAAAACTCTGATTCCCAATAATTTGCATCCTAAAACCTGCTACTTCATTAGTTTGTTTTCAAATAAGAACAGCTTATTCGAACTCTTGTCTCTGAATCCTTTCAGAAATGGCTAATAACTTAAAAGTTAAATTTAACATGCAATATAAAACCAAAATAAGGCTTATAGTTAATAGCTCTCTTGAAAATGGAAATTGATGTTTTTGAATTGACGTCATTATCATAAAAACTCTTAAATCGTCACTTTTAACTATTACGACTTCTTGTCGATCTCTCTGGCATAATATATTATCCTGTTTTCATAGTGCAAGCTACATAATGCTCTGATTTTATTTTTACCTCTTAAATATGTTTGTTCGTAAGAATACAACAAACAAATCTTAATTCAAAACGCTACTAAAAAGAATAAAGTCCAGAAACATGAAGATGATTAGAAGAATTGCATCTTGTAAAACTACAGATCACTTACTTTAGCGTTATAGACGGCAGAGGATACCATTATACCCTAATGAGAACTAATGTAGGCTACAGCATTACAAGCTATAGTCATTATACCATATGAGCGAAAATTATTTAGATAAAAGGTTGCTTTGGAATTCTGAACGTACCGTGTGTGTTTAATTCATCGTCAGTAGTTGAAATTATATAGGTTATGTACCTAAGCTAATCAGCTTGTCAAATAAATAGTAACAATACTTATGTCGTCGAGTTTAAGAGTTATTTTAAATGTAATGTTTTGTACGTATGGGTTTTCAATTTATTACATGAGATGTTGAAAATGGCCACCATTTTCATGCAGGCACAAATTTACACGCCTTTTCATATTTTCAAATGTGTTCCGGAGCATTTCGGGCGTAATATTGACACATTCTTCAATATTCAATTCTTCGCAACTCAGGAAGTGTGTGGACTGGTATTTTAAAAATGATGTTCTTCAAATGTGGAAAAACGGAATTCAGGTTCACAACATAAACTAATCACACGATCGCCAAAAATTTGTCGTAAATAAGCGATAGATTGCCGTGTCGTCTAAGAAGTGGCACCAACTTGTTGGAAATATCCCTATTGCAGCTCGTCTTCGTGGAGTTCTTTTATGAAGGGTTCTAAGATGTTGTCTCGATACCTTTGAGCATTGATGGCTCCTTCAAAGATTATGGGTATTAATCGTCTGCGAAAAACACCAATCCACACGCCAACTTTCTAGCGATACAATGAAGACTCACGAAATATGTGAGGATTCTCTGCACTCCACATTCTCATGGTTTGTGAATTGATGTACCCTGACAAATGATACTACCCCTCATCTGTAAAAAATGTTGTTCAATAAATATTGGGTAAACCACTGGCAATATAACATGCGCCTGTTATGATCAAGCGGTAACAATTCATGATACGCCTGCATCTTATAAGGAAATAAAGCAATGTCCTCCTTAAAATTGTTCTGCATATACCATATGATACGGGAACTTGCAAAGATGTTGTTGGGGCAAACAACATTTTCAATAGTTTGCCGTGTACGGACTGTTGACCTTCCCCCACCGCTTTTATGTGTTACACTTCCTGTTTCTCTGAACAGTCGCACACAATTCCAGACCACATTGAAAAAGTCAGCTTCCAAGAACACAAAATCGGGAAACTGTTGAAATTCAACCAGCCAAACTACAGTGCTGTATCTCCATTTTCAAGATTAAAACATTATCCATACAAGTTCATTTGTTCTTTATGGTTTGCCTACAAATAAGCGGAAGTTACAGAATGGAATGGAAACATACCAAGAACTATATCTATTTTCAAGGGCACAGTTGGCTTCAGACATTAATAGAAGAATCGACAGCGAATTACTATAAGTCGTAGTTTGTCAAGAATTGAAGATACCTTTCAAACGGAACATAATCATTTATTCTCGTTTATCAGAAATATTATACATACATACCTAAGGAGATCAGTATTCTGTACATGATTCCTAAGAAATAATCAAGCCAGTCATTTAACACTTAGAGTAATACCATCCGCTGTGCATAATTCTATGGAAATTTTCTAGTAAAAGTTAATGTTAACATTTCTAATAATTGTAAAACCGGGATAATTTGGTTAAGCAATATCTGTTGATAGACTTTTCTATCTACTATTAATAGTAAGCTAACCACCATAATAAATCATAAGTTACAGCTGGATAATGTGGATCCGAAGATTGTTTATTATTCATTTTGCTTCACAAATAATTATGGAATTTCTTCTAGGACTACCTTATTAATTTAGAAAATGGACAATACTTTTGAAACCAAATATAGCCAACTATTTTTGTCCTTCTATTGCTCAAGAGTTTTCTTTCTTCTAAACTGAAACAAATTTACTAAACATTCAATAATAATAAAAAGAATAATTTTAAAAGTTTGGAATATTACCTATATATCTTCATATTTTTTTTATGACGATACAACATAAATTATTAAATCAAAATAAATTCCTTGCATCTTACATTTAGTAGTATACTTTGCAATATACAATTCTGTTACGTCAAACAAAGTTATAATGTGGTTAAATTAAATGAATTAAATTATTCATATGCGTTACTATGACATCATAAACTTTCCAAGAATTAACTTCAATGATTTATAATTTAGTAAAACAAAACAAAAGAGAAAGAATACAAATTATTATGCATGCCATACGAAAATTCAATGCCATATATATGACCGCACTAACATTTTTAATTGACTAATTGTTTAAATATTATTATGCATGTATTTAATACGACTCCATTAAGAAGGTGATTCAAATTATAAAAGAACGTGCTTCAAGAATATAAAAAAGTTAACAGCTAAATTGTTAGTCATAAATGGTTTTGAATGGTGTACCTATTGTTGTTATGTTATTATGTATTGTGACAGATCGTACAGGGTTAGAGGTGAATCAGATACTGTCCAAAAAACATTACCAAGAATCGCGTTATTATTCATATAAATCGTCACCTAAATATAAATTTAATTCAGGTTTATCTTATCTAAGCAAGAGATGTTAGACTAAATATCACTTTCTAAATAACAAATATCACTGTTTTTTGCTTACAAAATCTAACTGTTGTATATATTTTTAAACATAATTTTAAAAATTCATACAATATTATTGTATGAACTAGTTTTCGTAAAAGAATATTTTAAAAAGTTATAGTAGAAAGTAATGTCACTCACACTCACACAATTTGAATATTAATATAAATCAATCATTAAATTTGAAAAATAAAGACTCTTGCTGACCCATCATATAGAAAATAATCCAAAAAATCATGAAGTACGAAATATAACCAGAATAATATTTCTATACCACAATAATTGTTCTAATAGCGTTTTCCACTCGGACATTTCTAACTCGGTGTTGGCTTATCCACCGGTCTAAGCGTCGCTGCAAGCAAAAATCATTTAATGGGTGTTCCACTGGTAAATTTCGTGCACTTTCTACGTAGAAGTGACGACATGTGAGCGTCACTAATTTGACCTTCAGTAACGAAAAACTGGATTCTACTGAAAATTGACTAAATACTGCTATAGTGCAATCGCAAGTATAATTATAAAAACAATCAGTTTATACATATTTCGATAAGCATACAATGGGCAAGTGGGTAATATTGAATTACTGTATATAATCAATATTTCATTGAAACGTAATCGTTATGGTCCGAAAAACAAGGTCAAATTACTGTTAAATTTTGAAACATGGAGCTTGTATGTTATCCTAGTAAGATAATAATACGAATTGAAGACTTAGATCCATCACTATGCAATCATGTTTTTCATTTTATAGGAAATAATTATCCACAGAAGATCAATTTCAGAAGTTAGTAATTAAACAAGTTTCTAAGAAATTCTTCATCTACTTTTACAATCATCCGTGGCAAGATTTAAGCGATGATTTTCATTTTTTTGGTTGAGCAGTTGTCTCGACAAAACAAGAATATCCCCATTTAAAAGTAGCATTTGGATCGAATGAAGGATCGTTACACTCTCGATTAGCAGCCGAGCCAGCTAGAAGAGGTCGATTTATTGTCATATGACGCTATTTACTAGGGCAGTTACGGTTTCAACACGAGTTCCCCCACGGAAAATCCAACATAAATAATTTGAAATTTGTAACACTAAACATAATTAATCGAATTTTTTTTTTGGTTTATACGTCAAGAAAAGCGTTGTTCCCACAAGGATTAACAATTTAATGGAGTCTAGTAAAGGTGAGTATTAATCTTACTTTTAATAAGATAAGTTATTTGCAAATTTAGTTAAACTCATCGCATTCTACTGAAATTTAAATGAAATACTGCTACTATTTAATTCAACGTGGTATAATCGCAATTTCATTGTGATAGCTCAAACAGTTATAATTATGTCTCTGTTAAAAATTAGTAGTTGCAAAAAATAATATTGAATACTGCTTTCAGCAAAATATTTTTTAGTAACCACTATTTTTAACGTAACCTTATCAACTCCGACACACAACAAGGTAACGTTTGATTTATTGGAACATGGAGCGTGTATCGACCTAGTAAAGGAAAATTCGAAATTGAAGACTTAGATCCATCACTATGCACTCATGTCATATTTTCATTTGCAGGATTGAATTATACAGATGATATAATGTAAGAGTTAGGTAAATTTCTTGTAATTTAGTCTAAGAAATAAATTCATCTCGTTTTACAATAAAGATCCATGGCAAATTTAATTGATGATTTTGGCAAAGATGGTTACAACAGGCTTGTGATACAAAACAAGAATATCCCCATTTAAAAGTAAGCATCGCCATTGGAGGATCAATGAAGGATCGGGGAACTCTCGATTAGCAGCCGATCCAGCTAGAAGATTAGGTCGCTTTATTGTCAGTGTTTTAAATTTACTAATCGTTTTACGGTTTCGATTGAAATTGCGAAATTTTCAACGTTTGATAATTGTAATTTGTTAATAGGGAAACATAATTTTGATGGTTTGAATTTGGATTGGGAATTCAAACGACAAAACGAGGTTTTATACCACAACAAAGCCAATTTCTTGCTTCTAGTAAAGGTGAGTATTAATCTTAATGTTCTTAAGATAAGTTATTTTGTGGTTATTAAACTCATCGCATTCAAATAGTTTTAAATGAAAGACTACTACTATACTAATTCAACGTAAATAATTAACGATTTCATTCCAATAGCTCAAACAGACATCTGAAAATCTTTCTATATTATAGTAAGACGATTTTAGTTGCAAAAATAGTACCGACTACTGCTTTCAGCAAAATATATTTTTAGTAACCAATCATTTTTAACGATAGATTTGATCAACTTGATAGCAATTATTAACGAATGATTTCTTAAATTTGAGTAATTATGATTTTCCGGCCAAGTACAACTTTTTAATGAAGAACGTGTTTGTGGTTTCCCCCTACTTTTTTTGAGGGTGTAATTGTGAGATCAGAAGAACGTGTTTCTGGGTTTCCCTCCTCCCCTTATAATGTAAGAGTAGGGCGTGGCTTGTAATGTCTATACTTGGTGTTTTGAAATAAAGATTACCCCGTCGAATTATAATTGTAAGTTTGAATTTAATAGGCGGTTATTATTAGTATTAAGATCACGTTAGCTCAGTGGTGTAATTTCAAAAGCTGGCCACTGTACAAGATTTCGAGGCTACATTAAATTAGGCCTTTATAAGTAATTCATCTTGTTTGTAATGTTTGTAGGTTGTTTAATAGCAAATTTCCAACGTTTGATAGTCATAATTGATTAATAAATAATAAAACAAATTTAGTCGAATATTAGATAAATAACCAAAACGACACCAACAAGCGTTTTATCGGGAACATATAATTTTTATTCAAAGCAAAATCGACTGTAAGTTGTTGTAAAAATCGTTTCTAGGTCGTTTAGTGTTTAATGGCAAAGTTACAACGTTTGATAGTTGATCGTTTATTAATAAATAATGGAATAAATATTGTAGAATCGTCAATAGGCAACATTTATAGGTGTTTGCCAAATTTCCAAATTTTGAACTCGATTTTAACTTAGTAGATAACCAATTTGCTATCGAAATTATTTTTTAAGTCCATAAAATTTGTCATTATCGTTTGAAGTTAACATTAGATAGAAATTTTCCAACGACTGATAGTTAATAGTTTATTAACAAATAATAAAACAACTTCCTATAGGAAATGGATGTCAGTTTTAATTGTTTACGGGTAAAACTAATAAGTCATCGAGTTTAACAGATTTGAAGTAAAAAAGTTTTGTAGCTCATTACATTAAGTTGTTTATAGCCACTTATTTTGTCAAGAAATTTGATAGTCACTAGTTGATTAATAAATAATTCCTCAAACCAGTTTATAATTATTTAAGATTGTTTGCTTTAATTTCATGGCAACATACTGCTGTCGAATTTAATTGATTCAAAGCAAAATCCGACTGTAAGTTGTTGTAAAAATCGTTTCTTGGTCATTTAGTGTTTAATAGCAAATTTACAACGTTTGTAAGAATTATTTATGAATAAACTATAAACTAAGCAGCTTCAAAAAATCGTCTACAGAACATTTATAGGTTTTGCCAGCAACTTGCTCCAAACAGTGATACTCGATAATTTATTATAGTAGATAGTAAATTTCTAGCGCAGTATGTGACTTTAGTCCATCTAAAATAGGTCATTATGCCGTGAGAAGTTAACATTAGATATGGTTATAATTTCCCACGAGAACAACTATGATGTTATTTTGGTTGCCTATCTAACATTCTACAACACTTGTTTCATTGTTTATTAATGATCTATCAACTATCAAACGTTGCAAAGTTGGTATCAAGCACCTAGTACACTGATAAACTACTGACTATGAATCGTTGAAAAGTGGCTATAAACAACTTACAAACGACCTACAAACAACTTTACTTAAAAAAAAATTGATAGAAATATGTACCCATATGTATTATTTGTTAATAAACTATTGACTATCAAACCTCGAAAACTTGCTATCAAGAACCTACAAACGACGTACAAGTGATTAAGCTTAAAAAATAATTTCGATAGCAAATGTAGTTATAAGAAGTTAAAATCTCATACCATACACTAAGATTTTCTGATATCTTTTTGGTTGCCTAGTGAAGATTCTACAATATTTATTCTATTATTTATTAATAAATTATCAACTATCAAACGTTGGGACTCTGCTAGTAAGCACCTACAAACGATTTTCCCCAAAAAACATTAAATTCGATATTCGATGGCAAAGGTGGCCATGATAAGTTAAAATTACAAAATTACATGTTTTCCATAAAACGCCTTTTCTGATGTCGTTTTGGTAGTCTGTCTAATATTCTACTACATTTGTTTTATTATTTAATACTATCAATTAGTAAACGTTGGAAATTTGCTATTAAGCACCTACAAACGACCAACAAACCATACTGCTTAAATGAAATTGAATTTTGCGGCAAAATGATGACATGACGGGGCTAACACATTAGGACATCATGGGTTTTTTCCTAGGAATTTGTTTTATTGTTTGCTACAAAACTATTGACTATCAAACGTTGGAAATTCGCTATAAAACATCTACAAACGATTAAAGACAAGATTTATTGTAATTGACTATAGTGAGGGGTTAACTTAATGGTACAGTTAGAGTGATTTCAAGGACTGTGGGGTCGTAATAAACAATTAAAACATCGGTATCACCAAACACCACAACTTTGATTAATTACTCGGGACACGTGTTTCGAGAACGCATGGGTTTTCATCAGCAACTGAATACCGAATGAATAAATCAAATTAAAAACTGTCACTATAAACATCCTCCTTTTTTTCGGAAAATATCAATTCTCTCTTTTTTCATGCTCGTTTCAAAACTACTCATGAACAAATGAGCAAATTAGAATTTATTAAGACAATAGCGGTCTATAATGGTTTTTCTTCTGCAGATGTTGCATGCACGCTTAAAAAGTCCAATATAAGAATCACGTCAGAAATTCCACTACTTTAGTCTCATCGAATAACCGGGAAAAGAAATTTATTAAGTTACCGTTCCATCCCATAACCAAAGGATTGAACCGCGATTTTCAACAGTTCAATTTAAATGTTTGTTATAAGAGCAATAGTACGTTAAAAAATCTGTTAGGCAACCCGAAAGACAAACCTGAGATGAGACAGAAGTCTGGAATTTATAAAATTGCACGTAAAGACTGTGATGAAATTTATATCAGGCAAACAAAATGGTCAATAGAGACTAGATATAAAGAACACCTAGCTCACTTTCGATATGGAAGAAAGGAATCGTCCGCAGTAGCGCAACATTTAAGGGGGAAATTGAAAAGGGAAATCATATTGAAATTAACAGTTTCAAATTATTAAAAGCCGTTGAAAAGACACAGGAACTCAACGCCTACGAGAGTACTTACATTTATTAACACGAACATAATCTCATGAATAGAGAACCATCGATTCTTGGAAAATCGGTTTTGTTCGAGAATTTAAGTAAGAAATAGACGGTCCCTTCTCAACATGTGTTAACGATTAGGCCGGTTAGGTAAAGAATCGCATGCCATGCTCGTTTATACTAGACGGAGGGGGATGTTTATAGTGATAGATTTTTAATTTTATTTATTCATTCGGTATTCGGCTGATGATGAGAACCCATGTGTTCTCGAAACACGTGTCTCGAGTAATGAATCAAAGTTGTGATGTTTGGTGATGCCGATGTTTTAATAGTGTGGTACGGTTGGAGAAAAAGTATCCTGCCAGTGCGCGAAAGAAAGAGGCTTCTTACTCAAACCCTACGGAAATTGTCCTAGTATGCATACAGAGAATGTCTGTGTCACAAACAGTCCATGTAGGTATACTAAGTCAAGAAAGTATCCGTACATTTTGAGTAAAAAGCGTTTTTCTTTCTTTTTTATTCCAACTGTACTAGATGACGAACTGTGGTGGTATCGGAGGGTCCTAGGTGGTGAAGTGCAGGTATCTGCGCGTAAGATAATTGTGGATTATGGTGCATACAAGGTGACATCGTGGCGAGGTGCAGGTCTCACCGTGAAAATTGGTTGTAAATTATAGAACAAGTAACATGATGCGTGTTTATCATGCGCGTGTTTGAACTACTCCGCCTCATTTCCACTTTGATAGCAATCGATACTCCCATCAAACCACCAATCATACACCTTGCCTCATGTGATCTTACAACCACACCATCCGGCAAAGTAGTGGGGAGATCCATAATCGGCGTTGGTATCCTACTAACAGTCAAGTAAATCATCATCAAGTATTACACGATTATTAAAAAATCATTCAATTACTAGTCTGTACACTTGATAGATATACCTGGTGGATTCTTTCTTTCAAAATATTCATTTGAATCAATTACTTTTTTGTGGCAAAATATCGTTATATCATAAAATGGATAATCTTGGTATAGGTCAAACAAAGTCCTTAATTAGTAGTTGAAAGTAAGTAATTCCACTTATAGAGATACTGTAAAGAAGAAATATTGCAACTCAACAATGCACATTAAATTCTAATAAATTTTGTTTAATAATCATATGATAATTTATTTTTCAAGGAACTACGAGCTGCGTTCAATAAATTCAATTACCTACTAACAGCAGCATTCGGTGCTGGAAAGGACACAATCGACATAGCTTATGATGTTTCTGGACTATCTGTATATTTGGATTTTATTCATATGATGTGCTACGATTACCACGGAGCATGGGATAAGAAAACCGGAGCTAATGCTCCTTTAAGAAGTTCAGACCCATTGAACGTGGTAAGAATCTGTTCTAATTAATTAATAGAAGTGTTTATTATGATGTAATTTTCATGCAAATTCTTATTTCTTCTTGGCTTAGGAATATTCTATAAATTATATGTTAAAATTGGGCGCTGATCCCAACAAACTAGTCATGGGTGTGCCATTCTATGGACGAACCTTCCTTGTAGGTAGTGCAGCTTTAACTTCCAGTCGTGAACGAAAACTTGGTGAATTATCGGAAAATACCGGTTTTCAAGGCCCATTCACAAAAGAAGATGGATTCATGGGATATCACGAAGTAAGTATTTCAAATCTAAAACCATCAATATACATTAAAGCAAACTTCTGTAGATTTGTTTAGATCTGAAAAACACTTCTGTGGGTTACACTCGCTATTGGGACAGTGATACTCAAACACCATTTGCAGTTATGGAACAAAAAGTAATATCATATGATGACGAGGAATCCATAACTGCAAAAGTTAAATTTGCGATGGAAAAGGGGCTCGCTGGATGTATGATTTGGTCTGTAGATACGGACGACTTTCGTGGCGAATGTGCAGATGATGATTCAAATGTGAATGGACATACCAATTATCCTTTATTGCGGACTGTAAATAAAGCTATAGAACAGACATTGGAAGATATTGAAAGAAATAAAATAAATGTTATACCACATGGGGAAACACAAGATGATTCAAATAATATTGCTACGAAGAACAATGTAAATTATGTCTTTGCTGTTACTTTAAGCGTTATAATAGTTTATTGTCAATTATTTTAAGTTGTATTAAATATCCTGTGATGTTATTCTTTGTACTTAGAGTAAAACATATTTGTATTTACCTCCTGTTATATTTATTATCCTCATATCTGGGTACTTTGCTTACGTAAGTAAACAGTCACAGCTACACCATAATGAATTATATGTAACAAATTAATTTAGGTGTTAAATCAATGTAAGAAGGCAATACTATTATAAAATTGGAATATGTTATGCAATAAGTAAAACCTGGACAATAAGACAACACACATGAGCGCCGATCGAAGTTGATTCGAGGTGTCCGCAAGAACTGCCGTGAGACTTTGCCACGCCTAACGATGGCATAACGTGCTTGTAACTATAAATTGAAGTTGAAGTTATAAGTTAGAATAGTGTTGTCCCGGTATTTTTTCTAGAAAATCCATACTCTATAAAAAGGTTTTACGGATGTTTTAATATCTGGTTTTACTAAAGTTCAGTAGGTGGAAAAAAGAAGGATATTACATGTTTAATGACATAATTCCGAACAATCAATTACTATTTGTGAATTACTATACACACTCTATTCTTAAGCCAACTCAAACTACCAACACGCTATCAACCGAAAATCATTCAAAGAATGTCAAAACAACCAAAGTATTTAACCGATAATTAGCACGTTTAAGTCCTTTTTATATATCGAAGTGAACTAGGACCAATTTTGGACTGAGTGAAATTTATACTCTCCATTAATGAATAAGGAACGTTCGCCTGTGGATAAATAATTGTAATCGGCAAGACTTATTAAAGAAGCATTTATCAACATTATGGAAGAATGTATGTACATGTGTGTATATGACCAGCATTCTGAGGGGCAAATGTTTCGTAACTTTAAAAAGAATCCTTTACATACTTATGCCATCTTATCAAAATTTCTACCGGAAGAAATCATATCATTGGCACTGACCACTAAGAATTAAAATGTGACTAGTCCTCTATAATATTTTAGAGCGATAGATTAGTTCATATTTATTACGCTAGATGAAACCCTTGTAGAATAAAATTTGCTTGGATTTTTATTATAGTTTGTGATTTAGGTTATGTTATAATTAAAGACCGCAAATGTTGTTCGGTAGCAGGGACGTAACTATATCGGCTTTACCGAAATAAAAATGGGCGTTATTTAGAGAAACTTTACACTAGAATTAATGAAAACACCGACATAATATACAACCTTACCTTATTAGAAAACAAACACGTTGAAGCATTTTCAACTTTCAGACATTTTAAATGCGTTGCAACCGAACTATAGGTACGCGTACTTGCAGCATTTTAAATGCAGTTGCAACCAATCTATAGGTGCACTTGCAATGCATGATCATGCAACAATACACGATGACTACAAACTACATATTTCACTACATATACATACTCATACGATAGGCGCGCGCCGTTAATGCTCCCAATGTACTGCCGCTGGAATCGAACCAATTCTTGCGGTTTTTAGTTATACAGACAGTTCTCGACTTACGTAAGTGAATAGTTTCTGAATTTCTTGCGTAAGTCGAACTAGGCGTATTGAGGGTTTTACCCACAAGGGTGGATGGTCGAGTACAACACATTGTAACATTTTAACTCCATCGGATTTGAAATATGATGTATTTTTAAACAACATAGACTTTTTTGCTAGACGACAAAAATCTGTACGTAAGTCCGAATTTATATAAGTCGGGAAATGTCTGGAATTATTTTCGTACTATTTTGATTATTTTCAATTGTTAACAATTCAATAATTGCAGTTAGAGTCGGCAAAGAGGGGCAAGTTTCAGTGCAAAATGCGGAGAATAAAGTGGAGAAACCTAGCAGCCGTATCAACGCGAACTTACAGTAACGTTTACATACACGCATCGTTTATAAAAATACATGCCTTAGCATCCCCCGACAATTTTCGCCAATTACAGGGGGCATCGGCCGGCCATAAGTTATATACGGGCGGCTTAATGCGCTGATGGATTACAACAGTGTGATATACTTTTTAGGTGGCATTCACACTTCCATCTGCTGGTACACGTCAAATAGTTGTCGCGTCTTACACATTTAATTCTATCGCCTTCGCATTCTCGCTATTACGTTTTCTAGTTTCTTCGAAACACGCCGTTGCCGCAACGTACATATCTAACTGCAACATTTTCTAAATATGTGTCTACTGATAAGCGCTCACAGCGACCAGTGAAATAATACTAAACAAGTGTGCCTTGATACGAACACCCGAGTTTCCGCCACTCTTCTATGTATGTACGTTGCTCATCGCACTGCACTGGAAATTGCCTCGCTTTGCCGAGTCTACTAATCATGAACAGAAGGTTGATTGAGCGGACGAAGTGCATACAGAAGCGGTTAGTAATAGTTTTCAGCTGTCAAATCCAAACGCTCAATTGAGCAGTAATTATGTATACATACATATGGTCGGATCAACACACAAGCCATATTTTTTCTATGTCTAGTCGACATATACTGTACCATGAGCTGATTTTGTAGCGTCACCCTGCAAGCGTTATGAGGCGTACGATTCAAGTACAGGCGATTTACTTTCATCACGTTCAATGTCTATTTGAGTCGCTACAAAACCTCCTGATGGTATACATATACCTCTTTTTAATTCGTATATTCATAATATATATTTTTTACATTTTGTATTGGCTTATGGACACAGTATAATGTTTTATGTATTTCTTACATTAATAATTACTGTCAAGAATTTCGTAACAAAGAATAAGAATTGTATATGAAAACTAGGTATGTTCAATAATATAAGTACTATTATTTGCTAGTAGCGTACTAATGTTTTCATAATTCCACCAAATTTGAATATTCGACAGTGACATCTATTGATGTCCGCGAGTATTATATACGCTTTATCGTCTGCTAGATTAGTTATAATGTCCCCCACTACAAAAATGTTATCCCCTCCCCTTCCTCTCCCCACCATTCGCACCGTACCCTTAAAACACCACGCGAAGGACGAAATGATCATAGAATAAACATTTTTTAGCCAATCTTAACATAAATTCTCAGTAAATATACATTCTACACATATATTTTTGAATAATTATGTATCGTCCGTTGCATAACAAGGTTGTAGTGTGTTATCTTGGAAGTTGGAGCGCTTACAGACCCGGCAGAGGAAAATTCGAAATTGAAGACTTGGATCCATCATTATTTACACATGTAATATATTCATTTGCAGGATTGAATTCTGTAACTGATACTATTAGATCATTAGGTAAGTTTTGTCTTTTTCTAAGGAATAAGTCAAAAATCAAGTTTTTAATTTTTATTATCCAATAGATTCATGGCAAGATCTAAGCGATGGCAATAATGGTTACAACAGACTCGTTAGATTAAAACAGAAATACCCTCATTTAAAGGTGAGTATCGCCATCGGAGGATGGAACGAGGGTTCAGAAAGTTACTCTAGATTGGTAGCAGATCCGGCTAAAAGAGGTCGTTTTATCAACAGTGTTTTAGATTTTTTAAAGTAAGCAAAATGTAGGAATTTCTTCTTCATTTAGAATTTTAATAAAGTGATGAATTTATCGTCTTTTTCGAATTATGTGTGCTATTAGAACTGTTGTGTAACTGTTGTAATTAAAATTGTCTACAGCAAGCACAAATTTGATGGTCTGGATTTGGATTGGGAATATCCAGGAATGCGAGGGGGTACTCCACAAGACAAAACCAATTTCTTTCTTCTAGTAAAGGTATGAACCTTATTTTTTTAAGTGCGGTAGGTGCTAGTTACGACTCTTGTGGTGTAGTCTGTATGTGTGTAATTTTATTCAAATGGCTTTATTGTGACAGTTATATATCGCTTTGCTTCACACAGCAAATTGTAAATAGATCGAAATCCAACTCCCCGAGAAAAATATCATCGTTCTCTCGGAGAATTAAACCCCAACATCATTTTGCCACAACGACAGGCAGCCGCCTAACCACTGCGACATCGACCCATTTAAAATTAATTATTAATTATTTGAAGTTAAAGTAGAAAATAAGCAATTGCTGTAAATGAGCGTTGGTTTCTGTTTCAAGGAAGTTGGCATCCTGTCCTGCGCGATCCTTCTAATATCAAACTCGCTCTAATGTGCAAGTGTAAACATACGTCTTGTTAAGAAAACTGGATATCCCCAATATTATCAAATTTTTCTTATCTTTTTTTGTGGCCCGCGATTTAAGTATCCATTCAACAGCTAATATGAATCACTCATATGGTACATATAGTATTTATAGAAGTACATTGAACCTATTTTGCATTAAATGACTGAAAATGAGGTTCGAAAGTATCTCCCTCCTCCTCCTTTACTTTTTAATTGAAATGTCGCAACAGTGGGTATGGGCACAGATAGTTCATCAAATGTAAATACGAAAAATCACACAGATTGTAGGCATGGCAGACGTTTACTACATCTTTTGTATGAGCCCTTTCCAAATGGGGATCCATTCAAGGTGAATTCCGTGACGGATATCGTTTTCTGTCGAACTATTCAAAGTAAAATGCCGTGACAGATATCGTATTCTGTCGAGCTATCTGCATATACTTATCTGTGGTATGGGACAAACTGTATCTATTTCTATTTTAACCATCTACAGTTTAATGTATGTATATATAATCTAATTCCATTTCCGATCTCAAAAAAGTGACATCATCTTGGCGTTGGTAATTACATACTTGAATAATTCAGATATAAAAAATATATAATAGAGAAACTGATCTACGTTCATAAAACTTAAATTCCAAAACTTAAATAATCATAGTATATAGCCTCGCTACCAAATCTACTTTTTTATGCATGTAATTTAAAATTGACTTGGACATTATAATAAATATTTAAAGTATGTATATCGCCAGTACACCGATATTTCAGCAAATCCTTTTATCAGTGCGTAGTAAATCTAATATAAACATATCATACATACATATAACTTTATATGTATATAATATTACATATTAATTTTAATGTTTTTACTGGCATTAGTTACCTAATTAAAAATAATAAGGATATCTTGTGTTCCAGTATACTTTTAGAAATACAATGTAATAGATACATATATAGATTCGTGGAAATGCTAACAAAGGTAATGCTATCATTCTAACTTTATATCTTCATATCAGGATTCCAGGGATATGCAGCGATAAAGTTTTTCGACGAAATTTTGTTTATACTGAAAATATTTCCACTTCTACTTAATTTTTTATTTATATATTTGTTTATTTATTTATATAATATATTTAACAGAATGTGTACAAAGAAAAAAAAGCTGTTATTATTAAACATAACAGAAGGTACTATGCTGTTTATATACATATATTTATGTATGTACATACATAAATTTAGATATAGACATCTTTATAGTTTTTGGTAGGGGGTTTAATGTGCTGACACATAGGATGGATAAATACAGGGTGTTCCACTTAACTTAAAAGAATTATTGATGGTTAAAAAAATATAAAGTATAAATTGCTTTGCTTAATGTCATGTTGCCAATATCAAAATACTCTACCGGTTTATTGACGCTTTGTCAAAATAACTTCTTACAAATGCAAATCGTCCAAGTCATACAGTTTTCCTGTTCTTAATTTTTTCGCGAAAGCTGACATTTTCCTAAAAATCAAATTTTCTCGAAATTGGCGGCAGATGTATAGAGAACTATTGACAAAGTTATCCTAATTTATGACGTAGAATCCAAAAATAGTATACAATATAGGGTGTTCCATTAAAAATAACCTAACTTTAATATGCTGTACTTTTTTGAATCAGCCTGTATATTTCCAATAATTTTAAAATGTGCTCCTTATCGTCCTATATATTTGACTAAAATTTGAAACTCATATCTTTTAGCGTTTAGACACAAGAGACCGAGGGAATAGTCGTGACTCACCCTCTATATATGTCTATCCCATTTCATGGTGTTCTGGATTTTCAGTCTTGACTTTTTAATTTTATTAATTACAAATAGCTACGATATACATTAACAAGAACTTTATTTTGCAAGGAACTACGAGCAGCGTTCAATAGGTTCAACTACTTACTGACAGCAGCGTGGCCTATCTAAATATCTAGATTTTATTCACATGATGTGCTACGACTACCATGGAGCAGGAGAGAGGACCAGAGCTAATGCTCCGTTAGCAAGTTCAAATATGCATAATGTGGTAAGAATTGTTTCTAAATGACTAATTTGTATTGTCAATATTATCAAGCTCATATTTCATACGAGTCGAATAGGCGATTTTAAAATACGGATGATGGGCTAAAGCAGAGTATCTACAACAAAAATAGAAATATACTGGCGGGCCGTGTAAAATTATTTTGTTTTGAATAATTAAAAAATTAAAATTGAATAATTAAATACCTACTTTCCGTACTTGACTTTATTTTAGCAATACTCAATAAATTATATGTTGAGTTTGGGTGCTAGTCCCCAGAAGTTAGTGTTAGGTCTACCGTTTTATGGAAGAACCTTCTTGGTAAGCAGTACAGTTCCAACTTCAGGTCGCGAGCGAAGGCTTGGTGAATTAGCAGAAGGCACCGGATTTCAAGGGCCATTTTCAAAAGAAAACGGATTTATGGGATACAACGAGGTAAGTTTAAGAGTAGAGTTATTGATATCTATTAATATGTGCCGATTTAGATTTGTATGGAATTGAACAACCAATCGTTAAATTACACACAGCATTGGGACAATGAGAGTAAAACGCCGTTTGCTGTGTCTGGAAGAAAAGTAATATCGTACGATAACCCGAAATCCATAACAGAAAAAGTAAAATTTGCAATGCAGAAGGGTATCGCTGGATGTATGATATGGTCCATTGATACAGACGATTTCCATGGCGATTATTCACATGATCATGGATATAGTAATTACCCTCTGTTAAGAACCGTAAATAGAGCTATGCTATAGCTAATACTGGAAGATGAATGCAATAATATAAATGTGGTGCAGTGCAGATGATATATATTTTATATAGTTAGATATTTTCATTATATTTTTATTAAAATCATTCATTTTAACTATTTTTTATCTGTATACAATATGGTATGATGTAGTTATTTGTATTGAAAATAAAATCAACACATCTACATTTAGCGCACTTTATCACCATAGTATTTTTTTCACGTGAATAAGGTGAAACAAATGCATTTGCAGCGAAATTCGTTATATTGAGTGTAGGAGATGTTCGCCAAGCTTTATAGATTTGGATGTGTATTAGGAAACTATTTGAACTTTAGGTAAAGGTACTCTCTCCTTTTCTATGCTGGTTGCCCTATTGATGTGGTACATACCAATTATTTCAAGAAACCGTAAGGCTGTGCCTGTGAATAAAAATGAAATAGTCACCAAAAGAATTACAATACAATTTTATACGTCACTCTTTCACAGTTCGCAGAATATGAATATATAATTCACAGGAAGATTGATTTTTTTTAGTTCTTTGAAATGAAAAAATTATAAATATTTTATTGATATACCCATAATTAATAATTTTACGGGCTAATTTCAATAGGTAATAATATAGAGCGGAAGATAATAACATCGAAAAAAGTCGTTTCATTGCATATGCCACTGATACCAGAGAAATCCAATGATAGCTACAATAAAGCACGTGAAGTGGTAATTGTTTGTACCTTTTTTTTTCACTTTTCGGTCCTAGTAGCGAAAAATCTAGTAATCTTAAACATTGCCACTTTCTTGTCATAAATTATGTAACTTTTCATCAAATCAGTGACATCTGTCTACCATGTTGTTCTTCAGTGGCTGTTGCGTGCAATAAACAGAAGAGCGATTAATGACGCAAACATACACATCCACCCGACGTCTAAATCGCACTGAACTATAACTTCAAAATTCAAAACAATTCTTGGGAAAAAAGTACATAAACAATTGCATATTATAAAATAAAATAATAATACAAGCATTCCGTATTGCATCGATACAGGTACCACAACAAGAAAAGCACCATGGTATATAGTTGTATAAGCGCTACGGTTCAAGTATGTCAGTATTTTCCCATGTATAATAATTAATAATTCAAAGAATGTTACATCTCATACATATATCACCAAGAATTTCTTTCCATAATTAATAATAACATTCATTCAAACCTAGGAACTGAAATTTACGTATATACTTTCAAAATGAGTATTTTAATTCGTGAAACAAACATTATATTAAACATACCATAAAGAAAATAATCACTAATTGAAAACAGTTAGTACTTGTTCACAATACACGCGATGGTATAGTATCCGGGCCTGCATTATTTGTTGTAACAAGACACATATGCAACCAACATGACAGATTAGTACTACTGCTACAAAATATTCCTAAATAGTTCAAAATAGTTTGATTTTAAATTTTATTTTAAATGAAACGTAAGTAAGTATGATACAAGTGTTAAAAGTGCGATTTTATTTCACGAGTGAAATAAAAGAGCATTATCTTATACAAAACTGATATCGGCGAGTTTTTCATCTGCGTTTCCACCAAAGTGCTACTAAAATTCCCTGTAAATTCGGTGTAGGTCGTTGCCTTTTTGGGTGTCGGACCTGTACATACATACATACCACACATCTAATGAATGAAGGTATTTATGTAATGTGGACAAAACATCTACCAACGTCTTGTAGCAGCATGAGCTTATGATTTGAAAATGCCAAAGGCGTGGTTGTGCTCGCAAATTCAAAATCAGTGTATGTATTTGTTAAGCAGAACAATTAGCACAACACGCCGCTCACACGGTTTACAAAACTGAAAACTTAGAGCGAATGAGCAGCTTGACGTCTTATTTGTTGTCTTGGCAAGCTTTGCAAACTCTTTGGTGAGAAGCGTTTGAGTATTTTCATGGATTATAATTGTATTGTTTACGATAGTTTTGCACGAATTGGGGCCCTTTATCTAGGATGTTATCGGCGCGGCGTACTCAATGGTCGTGGTCAGTTAGTACATTGATAAGTCACCGGTAAGTAATGATGAGTGAAGTACCGCACTGAATAGCTATATGCTAATAGTATAATACCTACAGTGTAAGTATGTAGTTCACTACTTCACTAATCTGTATCTAACGGTGACATCGATGTACTAATAACTGAGCACGACCAATAATAATACACAGGTTAAATTTGAATACTACACAGGTTAAATTTGACGAAACACGAATATTATTGACGTTATATTGTATCTACTTATAGTTAATACATGAAAGGTAGACAAAAATTATGTATATATCAAAATTTTACATTACGCAAAAATGTGTACCAATATCACTAATTTACTATTTTCTAAACGCCCATAATTAATTAACGTAATTGTTTAGTTCTATACAGTTATGACATTTTAGTAAATTTCAGTTTATCAGAAATATACTGCTACTTTATAATTGTAAAATAACAAGCAATATTCTTGGATTAGATCGAATGATCATTGGTTTTTAGAGTATGTAGATCATACATTACAAGAAAAATCAATTGTGGTAGTGGTATTGAAGTGGTAGCTCAACCGGTTAAAAAAAGAACAGTTGGTACCTTCGTCATCGTGTAAATTAGTTCTTTATTCGTTTTGTGTTTCTCCCTTGCACAAACTTTATTTAAAGCAAGACATTTTTCTCGTTTATTAATTAATTATGGCGGATTTAGACGATTTCTTTGCGAAAAAAGATAAGAAGAAATCGAAGTCGAAAAAATTT
>CM043016.1:68096898-68155878 GCA_023690525.1 Holotrichia oblita | reverse complement strand
AAAACATTCATTACAATTTAATGATTTATTGCTTTTTCTTAACATCCTTTTCGACCTTAACGAAGCCTGTGAATTATAGTTTTGATTTCTTCAAACTTTATTCATCCTGTTTAGGTGATGGTCGTAGTTTAGCGTCCGAACACAGAAAAAAAGGCAGTAAAGGAGCCATATAAAAAGAGACCAAAACAACACAAACACTTTTAAACAATAAACCACAAATATAACATCAATATCTGAAAATGGTGCACTTGTGCAGCTTATGCAGAAGTACGAATATTCAGAGTTTTACATATTTCAACACATCATCACATCACAGCAGCTACGCCAATTTATACGTAGGTGTCATTAATATATCAACTAACTGTACATTAAACCAAACTATGCATTCACGGATAAATGCGTGTGCTGGCCGTGTGTTGTATACTTTGCGCTCTCGTTTGAACAAATATTTTCATTATAAATATACAGACGAGTATGGTCGGGACTAAAAACCCCGGCTCTAAAACGGATGACGCTCCATCGCTAGCGTAATTCTCGACTTCTTTGGCTCTTGTACGGAGTAAAATTCCCGTAATTACCGCTAGAGGTAGTCGGCTTTTTATGCGCGTAGAGGCGAGAGCCCGACGCGGATTGGGAATTTATTATAATTAAGAGCGATTGTTCGTAAAATCTACCTCTTCAGTACGGGGATAATAATGTGATGATGCGTTTATTGAAGAAGGATGTGCCCGAGTCTGGAAATAGGCACAGCAGAATCGTGAATAGGGTATTAATGAGAAGGAACTTTGTTGTGAAGATGCAAAGGGAGACTGTGGAGTTGATATTAATGGAGTTTGAAAATCTTTTTATATAATGGGCAATTTTTTGACATCGTTTTCAGTTTTTATCATGTCTCTATAGCATTATATTAACGAAATTTTGTGTTACGTCGTCATTAGTGTCGAGAAGATCGCCACCATTCTGAAATTTATTGGGCAAAACTAGTAAACTAGAGAAGTAGTTAATGTAAATTTATGCTAGAGCTAGACAGATTTTTTTATCTACCCTTAAACCTACTCCCTTCAATTTTGATGCAAATCTCAGTAACAACCAGTCAGGTTTTCCTTAATAATTCGGTTCAAGACCTGGTCTTAGTAGTCAATCATGTCTGAGACAAAAGATAGATTTTGGCAGTTTTTTTAGCCCATCTACCAAGCACTTGGGTCTCACGCTGGATCTGAACCTACTCTAGAGGCAACCTATACACCAAGTCAAGCAAAAATATTTTATAACGATGAGTACATAACTGCCATTGATGTGCAGTATCAGCAGTTTTATCCTGAAGAAAGAGATCTTATGGGACAAGTAAACAGATAACAGAACAACCCGAAGCATTCGATTAAAGGAGAATTATATAACTGAAGAAAAACCTTGCTGCAATAGCCAAACTAAAAGATAGTGCTTTCAGATAATAAAAGTTATTTCCTCTACTGCAATCAGATTATTACCCATTACCATTTATTGACGACCCAATGGATTTGCTAAAAAACTTACTCTATTTGTCTGGATTTAACGGATTTTAACGGTTTATAAATAAGATGTTTGACTCATGCTTCGGGCGACAATACTTAGATACATATGATTCATTGACCTTGGATCTTTGTTATCGTTTTACTTTGCCAATGTACAAAGTAGGTTATCATACGGTATTGCCGTTTGGGCTTTATGCACTCCAAGCCCTCCAAGACTCTCAAGCCAGGCTACCCACTAAAAACCCCTCTAAATGCCCCTGAACGATATCTGGAACCGTTTGTGCGAAATATGCCATCAGATACCGCTGACTGTCTAAGTAATCTCTATTCTACAATCCTTCTTTTATTGGTTTTGTCTTAGTCGTTCATCAGTCTCTTTCTTGCTCATAATTGATCTAATCATCTCCTGTATGGCTTTCTGGTTATCAGCTGAGTCTATCATAAGCCGGATTAACGTCTCGGGAGTTATTTCGTATCCGATCTTTACGCAAGCTGTCCTTCTAACTTCACCCCATTTGTCACACACGAAAACTATGTGTTCAGCTGTATCTAGGTGGTTACAGTATATACAGGCATCCTCTAGATCCTTTCCTATTCTTTTTGCATATGTTCGATAGCATCCGTGCGCTGTCAAGGCCTGTGTCAGGTAATAACCTATGCACCGATGTTGGCAGTTTGTCCAGAGCCTAATATCTGGGATGAAGCGTTTAGTCCGTTGTGCTTTTTCAGACTCATTTTCCCATCTTTCTTGCCACTTTGTCAGGGTTCTTTCCTTTGCTGCATAAGTAATCTGTCTTCTGTTTTCCTCCGCGTTGTTGTGAATGTAAGCCCTTTCGAACAGCATAAGGTCAATTGAAGATGTGCCAGTGACCACCTGCAGTGCCACCAAGGATACCGTTCTGAAGGATGAGGCAACCCTCATAAAGGTGTGTCTTTGTGTTCTTCCTAGAATGTCTTTATGTTTCTTAACGTAGAGGGTCTCCTGCCACACCGGAGCTCCATACAGCACCAAATTATGCACCGCGCTGCTCAATGCCGCTCGTTTACCACTCCTTGGTCCGCATATGTTTGGCATAATTCTTGTTAATCTGGCGGTTTTTGCTCCACCTTGTTTGCCGCCATTGCCACGTGGGCTCCAAATGACCCTCTCTCATCCAACAGCACTCCCAGGTAGCTGATCGTTTTCGCAGGCACTAGTTTTACTCCCTCCAGGGTGAAAGTAACATCTTCTCTCCTTTTCTTGCCTCTCATGATGATGGCTTCAGTTTTATTTGGTGCCACCGCCAGACTATGTGCGTTCATCCACATGCTTATTTGTTCCAGGCATTCGTCAATATTTCTCGTTAGCGTGCACTCATCGGCAGCTCCCACCACCAGCGCCAGGTTGTCAGCGAAAGCCACACACATCGCATCACTAGTTAGGTCTAGACTGAGAACTCCATCGTACAAGATATTCCATAAGATAGGCCCCAGCACTGATTCTTGTGGGACACCCTGGTTGACATTCACCATTTCATCTTTTTCAACAATGGTTTTCCTGTTTGTGAGGTACCTGGAGATAAATCTGATCAGGTAACTGGAGTTCTTTCTATTCTGTAGCTCTCTGATGATTAAGCTATGGCGAGCTGTGTTGAAGGCGTTCTGGACATCAATTCACGTATTTAGGACATTTCAACTACGGTTAAGATAGCTTGGGCCGTCGACCACCCCTTTCGGAATCCGTACTGGTTTTGATGGAGGTCCCCCTTTTCTTCCAGTTCTTCGAGAAATCTATTCTTCAAGAGGATCTCAAGGAGTTTACTCAAGGTGTTTAGTAAATAGAGAGGTCTCTACGAGCTCGCAAGTCCTGGAGGTTTTCCATCCTTCAATGTGAGTATTACCCTAGCTACCTTTCATATTTCAGGAAATTCTTGTGTTTTCAGCAAGTTGTTCATGACTTCTACCAGCAAATCAGTCGAGCAACTTCCAGCAATTTAATTATTATTATTATTATGCCATGCACACATGTATATAACTCTCTAGCTCTAGAGTGTCAGTAATTGTCTATAATATTTCTGCGATACCGTCTTGTTCTTTCTATATCCATGCTGTGAAGAATTGATACAATTGTTTTTTTTTTAAGAAAGATATGGGTCTATAATTATTCAAGTGGTCGACGTCACCTTTGTTATGTAATGGTATTATGTAGCTATTAAATATATGTACATATGTGCTATTGGTCTCTTGATACCGTTTACGACTTTTTTAGTGATATTGCTGACATGCCCTAGTGATCCCTATATTTTTATTTTATTTTATTTTATGAAATTTTATTGTCTTGTTTATCTTTCTCACTTTAAATTATTTCTTAAATTATCACATGCTACCAAATCCAAACAAGGAGACTGGAATCCCAGAAATGTGGAATTAAAACCTACATATTAAAAATTTTTCAACATAATCCTGATTTAACAGCTCGAACGTCCTCTGTAGAGATACTTACAAAAACGCAGATTCTATAGAGCCTATCCGTTATTACTACATGTCATTCGCTGTTTCATTGTATACACGGCATTTGTATAGAGCGTTGTTCGTAGGTGACTTTTTGTGTTCTGACAAGCGTAGGGGTCCGCTTATCGTGTGTTCCCGGCAGCGTAACGCGCAGATTGAATAATAAGCGAACGCGGTTGTCTCGGTCGGTAACACCCGACATCGGTCCCCGCTGATTAAAAAATATGAAATTCGTGCTTGTCATACGTGCGTTTGGTTAGATACGAACAGGTATATACATAAAGGGGAACGTGCACACATCACGTACTTGTACCTACCGTGTGTAACGAACTGACGCGACGTCTACCTTGTTCAGGATGATTTATTCGAAAGCTAAATTAAAATGTAATGACGACTTTGTACGAAACGCTGAGTAAATACTGAGGGTATACAATGTGTTCGGTGTACATAGGAAATATAGGTACCAGGAAAATTGACAACGTAGATTATGCTGTTATGTTTGAGTTATGGTGATTTAACTGATGTAATTCCATTTAGAAGCGCATATTTACTTCCGTTGATTGTCAAAAGATAACGCGGTGGTCAATTCATTGAAATTTTCTCGTGCTGGGGACCGATTCTTATTTCCGTTTCCTATATATTATCGCTTTATGCGACAAAGCTGATTAAACGAATGGTTGCCATAAATTCGTAACAACATTTAAACTATCTTTATATTTAGTCTTTTAGTTTGGAGATTGTAATTCTTATATTTCTCTTAGTTTGCTTGATTCAATTGCGACCATGTTTTTCCGTTCCAGGTTGTAGTTTATTCTAGAACGTTGTTATTTCTTCCTGAGATCATTAACATTCTCGCTTTTGTAATGCTACTTTTAATTTTAAAGGACTTATATCTATTTTGTGAAATTTCGATACTCTCAGAACTCGAAAGCAAAATCTATGTAGAGGGAGCTACTTAGTTCTTTTATAGTTGATAGTCTGGTTATTTATAGTCTGCTATATTTGGCTATATTAATTTATTAAACGATTTTACTGGATATTCCTTTGAGTGCTTTCATTAGATTTGTTTATATTTAATCTAAGGTTATTCATTTTTTTTTATCGAAGCTCTTATATATTGGGTAATAGCGAGCAAAGTTAGCTGACGGTAGGGTGGTACGTTTAACAAGTTAAGTGTAACACAGAAAGATGCAGGTTTGTTTTTCTGACTGCACGGTGGAGGGGGGAGGGAGAGCCGTTTTAGTCCTCTCAACCAGGTTGCATCAGGCAAACATGTCAGCAAGTTCCGGAGTAAGTTAATTAACTTACTCCGGGATCATCTAATGATCAGTCAGCAAAGAGATAGACTGAAGTTTCCTCTGCACTCCTATATTTTCTACACAGAGGAGAGTTTTCTGTGGCCATGCGATGCATGTGTTTATTCACTGCGCAGTGACCGGTTAAGATCCCTGTGAGTAACCTCAGCCTCTTTCTGCTGAGAGAGGTTTACAGTGTCTTACGCCGGCAAGTGCATTCTAGTAAGAACAATGCAAGTTTAGATCTGGCAAAGGCTTTGATGCTCCCATAAGAACTCCCATACGTTGGTTCTGCATCTATAAATGGTCGTTAGCTGGTACCTCCCCACTCAAACTGAAGACGGACAAGATCTGGTCCGCCCTTATGGACACGTAAGTGGTTGCTGGACCCCAAAGGAGCACCCAGCTGCCGACCGACCGTTAGGTATGCGGCGTCAGGGAAAGTGCACACACTCCTCAGGACAAAGAGGCACGAAACCATGCCCGCACGAGACCGACACCTCGCGGAGAGGTCCGGCGAACCGGTGGGCTCCTCTCCCCCGTGCTACCCATGTTAGACAAGTTTTCTTGTCAACGTTGGACGGGTCACCGTTGGAGACGCTTTAGCGAACTCCTACCTCACATCTAACCCCACGGGGCCTAGGCCTCCTTGCGGATGGCTACTATCGGCCAAGCGTGGGAAACGGAATCTGGCCGTGAGGTACAACCAGCCCGCCCGTGAATTAAGCCTGAACTACGGGGACGGCCGGGCAAAAGCCCTACCCCAAAATGCCAACCGCGCCAACTCTTTCGCCCCTCCGGCGATCAAGTATCCGCGGCAGCTACAGTGAAATCGTAGGGTCCCAGAATCACCGAGTTGTTTTAGGATGAAACCGAAGGTTTCCCAACCAGACAACCAGCGGGCGGACTACTCCTCGGCGAACCGACTTTTATCCTCCCCTACTATTTTCGCCAAATTCTCTCGCCACGCCCGTTTCCCTGAGTGTGGCCACCAAGGATGGGGTAGTGCAGCTGCAGAGTTCTCTAGGTAAGCGCCGTAGGGTGCCTCACTTACCCACCGTATATTCCGACGGTTAGCGGCCGGACACCGGAGCGTATGCCCATGCCTACGCCCAAGCATCCTCCCCTATATACGAAGTCTACTTCCGCCACGCCCGTTGCCCTGGAACTATGAAACCAGGGATTGGGTAGTGCAGCCTCAGAGTTTTAAGGGTCGACGCTATAGGGTGAACGCCGACCCGACGCCCTTATGGACAGTGGTGCGGTTTGTTCTATGAAGCTAAAGACACTGGTATAGTCCCTTGATTTACCGAACGAACCCCTGCACTCACTACATTTTGCTCTATAGACCCCTAGGGCTGCCTCCCTCCACGACACGAGCTGTAGCGGAGGAAGCTCAAAGATCGTCTCCATCGCTGTAGTCGGCGTCGAGGATAGGGCCTCTGCGATACCTAGACAGGCAATCCTCTAGACCTTCTTAAGTGCGTTGGTCGCATAGCCCAAACTAGCTCTGAACCAGCAGACCAGCGATGCATAATACATAGAAAGTACTATAACTCTCGTGTACAGCCAGTGTACTATCAGAGATTTTAGTCCTCGCGTTTTACCAAGCATTCCTCTAAAAGCTGAAAAGGCACCATAATCGTTTTTCTAGAGTTAACGTTTAACCCTTCTCTTTTTCACCATCTCCCGACGAATCTAAGTGCGACTTGCATCCTCGCGGATGCCACCCCCTAGAACTTGCCGTAGGTCATGATGGTGGCATATTTTTATCTGTGGAGGCCCACCGTTCGGAGATCAGAAAGCAGGCCACCTACTCTAGGGACTTACTAGGCATTTAGTACTAGATGAAAGAAAATTCAGTTATCTCTCTTATCAACCAAAACATTGAACTGGTGAATACTTCATCTAAGACCTTTCAATTATATAATTTCTATAGTAGATTTTATAATAAATCTAATTACTGTATATTTATTTAAATATTATATAGTTAATATTTCAGAATCGATAGCGCAAAGTTTAAGCTTCAATAAATGCATCAAATGATTAGGTTAGTACGTTCCATTGATTCGAACAGTACCGAATATATTAATTGGAACAAGTACAGTTTATCCATATTTTTCACGTTGACGACGTTTCTTGTTTGACTATTGGCTTTAATCATCTATAAATTGACGTTTAAATGCCACGGTGACATTATGTGTTACTTGTAAGCGTGTTTCAGTTTCCATAGCCTACAGAGATAGTTTTTTTAGTGATATCGAGTTAGTGAGAGTTGCCTTGTACTGTTTTGCCAATGGATACCTCAATAGAAACACGTGTTAAGATAGTCACGTTATCCGAGCATACTTCCAAAACTCAACGAGAGATAGCTGCTGAAGCCGCAGTGAATGTTGCGACCGTAAATAGAATTACAGCATCAGAATACTCGAAAGATTTCTGTCAACAGAAAAGATAAATGTGGGGCGAAACCATGACCAGCAAATCGTGTATTCAAGCAAGAATGTACGAGAATTAGGCGAAAGGGAGGTTCATGTCAGCCCAATGGCCGTTCGCCGTAGGTTCTTAAGAGCAGGAAGAGCAGCTAGAAGGCCTGCTAAGAAACAATTACTGATTGCGGCAATAAAGGAGAAAAGACTAGTCTGGGCAAAAAAATATGCACATTGGACAACAAATCAATGGAGATCTCTGATGAGTCCCACTTTATTGTTCAGGCCCAGCAGTTTAAATTCATTGTGCACGGAAAAAATGATTAAATCCTGCTCACATTGTTCAATCCACGAAACATCCTCTAAAACAAATGTTTTGGGGATGTTTCTCCTACTATGGGCCTGGTCCACTCGTTCCTGTTAGTGGGATGATGAACAGCGAAAAATATTTACCCCTATTGAAGGATAGAGTGACTTCAGAACTCCAGAAGTGATGGCTTGCTAGCGACGGCGTCTTTCGGTAAGATTTGGCTCCCTGTCACACATCCAAGAAAATGAAAATATTCTTTGAAAGTTACCAGCTCACCGTTCTAGAATGGCCATGGAACTCCCCTATTGAAAATGCATGGGCTATTGCACAACAAAAGAAAAGCTCATTTCGACCATAATCCAAGTGTGACTCAGAGAAGAAAAGATGCTGAGTACATGCCAAAACTTGATTGATTCCATATCAAACCGCGTCAAGAGTTTGATTGAAGCCACAGGAGGCTACATTAAGTATTGGGTTTCAGCAGTTTAAATATATATTAAAATAAACGATTTTAGTAAAATTAACACTTTGTTTTAATTAATCTGTTCGGTACTGTATCTTCTAAGAAGACCGTGTATTTGCAGAAAAGGTGGAGTGAAGTAGAGGGCTATGAAACCTTTCTTTCTTAATTTATGAATCTCATAAAAAAAGAAAAGAAGAAATTATACAATTGAAAATTGTTTGGACTAATAATATATAGTTATTTATTTACATATTCATTTTTTATTCAATATTTCGAAGGGGGTTTAATTACAAATATTTAAAATATCTATTTTTTTTTCAATGGTATATAGATAACAAATTTACTTGATAAAATATATATAAAACGTGTTATAAATCTATAATACCACTTGAATTATATCACGTCGCACTCAATATTGTACAAATGCCAAAATTCCGGCAAAGAGAAGACGTGAAACGTTATAATATGTTACTGCTTCATAATTCCGTTCAATGTGATAAATCGCTAGCTAAGATATTCAGCACTGACACTTCAAAATAATTATTACCGTGTCTTGTCACAACAACTTTTAAAATATTACGAGGTATTAATTAAGAAGGAAACTCGAACATGTAGTTTCTGAAACTGAGCATGCAGTGTGTAATATGTAACTCTTGAAAGTGTCAGGCATTAAAGTTGGTCTTCTTAAATTTGAAATAAACTATCTTCGCTCTCCGTTCGCTTCCGTCTTCGCGTTCTGTTGCATTAAAAGATTTTGGTTGATATTGCGTTATCACCCAAGGTAACCACGGGAAGTATTTAGCAGGAACTACATTTCCGTAAAATATATTCGACGATTGAATTCAGTCAATCTTAGATCGTTTCTGTGGTGAGATCTTAAATCTGGGAAAGTAGTAAGTTACGATTTTCTTTTGCTTATACTCTATATTTATACAAATATTATATTTGTGCAGAAATGAAATTCTTATGGATAATTTTCTTCTTACACACCGCCTTGGCTGCACTCCTGAGTGTCCCTCCATGTCGCAAAAATTATGTTTGCATAAGAAATCGTTGTAGACCTCTGATGGAGACAGGTCTCTCTATACTGCCTTCTTTACCTTGCCGGCCGCAAGTATTATATTAACTGTGGTGGTGATTTAGCGGAAAAATATTAAATATAATATGGATATCATGGTATCTACAGAGCGTTTTCATTGTATTGATAATTCTATTTTGAATTAAATAAAATTTGCAGATTTTGTTTGTGTCTTATTATTAAATATAGTTTCTTTAGTTACTGTTTGCTGAACAACTTGTAAGAAACGATAAGGTAAGTAGAAGTAATAATTTTATATACATACAGAATTAGTAACAAATCAAGTCAAAATAATATTGAATACTTTCGTGATACCTAGATAACTTGCTTTGAATTAATTTTGTGCAAGAATTTTTCGTTTGTTTAACTTAATAAATAAGTTCGTTCCTGTCAGCTACCAAATTTGTTTACTTTGTTTGAACGGTTGTGACGCGTTAAATTGTGAAATCAGCTATTTCTTATGGTTTTGACAGGTAAAACTAAGAATCACTTGACTTTCTTCAGTCTTAGCACTTGTAATTATCAAAACATATCTAAAACCAGTCAAATTCGTTACTTCTTACAATATTGAGTATATTATATTGTTGTTTTCAAAACATTTATGACAGCTGTCAAATTATCGAAACATATTTCATGGTTTGACAACTATCAAAATACAGGTTGCATGACAAGTCCGTGTGCAAGGTGTTTACTTTATTTGTGTTGGCGCAGGAACTATTCCGAATTGTAAAATTTATTCAAACATAGTTAGTTCCGAAAAAAAATCGAGTTAATACCCAGTTTTGCGTAAAGCTAGGTCATATCCTTGTGGAAACGACACACAAGCTGAATACTGGATAATCTAACAAGGTGGTAGACGAAAGAAGGCCAACCTGCAAAGCCATCGCCTATCTATCTATCTATTCAATTAGGGTTGGACACCTGTAATCCAGGCACTTGAGCTGGGTGCTCTTTGTACCATCCCTATTGAAACTCTCATTTCCAATTGAGAAGTTTACTGTCCTCTATAAAGTCCAGAAACTTGCTTTCAGTCGACCTCCATTTTCTTACACTTTCTTTATCTAACCAAGACCAAATCTCCCTTCTAGTAGAAGGGCTCTGGTCCTTTCTGGTCCCTCCTGGTGTTTCTTAGAACACTCCTTGGCTAGTTCATGGGCTATTATATTGCCTCTATATATATGTCCGGGCACCAAAATCAAAGATACCTTGTTGTATTGAGGTGCTGTTTACAATCTTTAGCCAGTTTTGACATGGTAAGAGGATTCATAACTGCCTTGATGGCAGCCTGACTATGAGTCATTATGTTTATTTTTCTCTTCGTGCAGCCTCCCTTTGCAATCAGTTCTACGCAAGCTGCAATTGCGAATACTTCTGCCTGAAAATCCCTTATTTTTTGCTAAACTCGCCAAGTCAAAAAAAAAATTTATTGGGTTTAACACTTGTTTTAGGCATTAGAAATGAATCATATAGAAAGTGATAAAAATTTGATTTGTAAATAATAATTCTTTCAAATCATTCGTGTCATAAAATACTGGAAAACGTTTAATTAAATTTGGATAAGACGCATTTTGGCATGACATAGTGGATAAGTTGGTGTTTGGAATAAAAAATGTAACTAAAAAGATGAGTAACAATATATTTGAAAGAAATTTATTTGATAGTTTACAACACATATTAAATTTTAAATTCCTCAGATTCGTCTTTACATTCACAATAATCTGCATCTTCTACGTAATTAAACATGGAATTTGCAGCTACGTCATTGTTAAAATAGTTTCGATAAAACTCACATTCTGGGTTTGTTCTCGACTCATCGCCAAAATAAGCTGTTAACAAAGTTTCAACATTTGAAATTTTTAGGGGGTTAACTTTTACAGCTTTAGGAATATTATACAAAACCATTTTGGAAATATTGTTTCCACGTTTTAAGAGGGATGTCGACTGTCCTACATCTTTTTTATAATACTCTTCACCACGAATTGTTACGTTTTGATTTATTCTTTTTTCTAGAGTTATCCGTTTGCACTGTAATATTTTAAAATTCCATGACTGCACTCCTTTAAAATTTTCCTTAACAGATCTTATCCAATCCCCTGCATTGCACAATCTTTTTATCTTTTAGTTTGAGGACTGTAACTGCTTCCCCGAAAGTTTGTATACGAGTTTGGATTTGCTATGGCAAATATTTTCTTTAATTTCTATTCCTCCAAACACCCTATCTAATGGAAGAAACGAATGCCCTCTGACTGGGAATACCCAATTTCATTCACAGCAGACGGAGCAATTTTTAATAAAAAATAGATTAGCATTCCAACCATTCCAGAATTACGGCTCTGACCTCCGCAACCATCGGCACAAAGTCTTATTTTTCTAATACACACCAAATTAGCAGTTGATAGCATGTAAAACGCCGAAGATGCCATTTCGTTAGAAGTTTTATAATATTCATGTACCATCCATGTGAAAGAAAATACGTTCTCTTTTGTAAGGGGTCTATGGGATGCACCTTTTACAACAGTAAAGTTATAAAAGTGTATAATTGGCTACTATAATACGCTGTTTGGTCTGGGATTTTAGGATTAATTCAGTTTTTTTGGCAATCATATGGAAAAGTCAACATTCCTTCTTTTTCTTCCCTTAATATTTCAAAAAATGTTTTGCTCCGTATTTTATGTATTCTTTTTGCGATCATTAGGATAGATTTCACATCAACATCTTTTTAAATTTTTATCCGCTCTGACAACTCGATGCATCTCGAACATGCATCTGTTGCCGGACTTCCAAAGCCAATATTATAATCACAATTAAAAATGTTCCTGAAGAAATTTCGCTTCAACTTTTAGGTGATCGGGAACACTACCATTATACATTTCGAATAACTTTTTAATGGAAAGCTGACAGGGTAGATATTGTCTACTACTATTTCCTCTACAATAATGACTTTCTACACATTTCAATTTTACAATAAATTGCTTTACGGATTTTCGTTTATATACAGGGTGTGCCCATTATCTGAATTCGGTCTATTATATCTTACCTATTAGTTTAATTAAAAAATGTTTTAAGTAAAACTTGTTTGGGATCAACTGCTCTATATCGTAAAATTATTTTAGTGTATACAGGGTGTACATTTTTGGCAGACCGTTATAAAATTTTCTTTTTTTAAATGGAACAACCTATATATTATGACATTTTCAGATTCCCCGTTATAAATTAAGATAGTTTTGTTTGACAAACCTAGTACTAAAAATTAACCGTTTCCGAGATATTTCAATTTTAAGAAAAAATCATTTTCATGGTTGTCTTTGAAAATTAATTTTGTCTGTACTAATATTTGTTTTGCAACGATTCTTTGCATAATTATGACATTACCTTAAGTTAAACAATCCATGCCAAATATCTTCACTATAGCATACAGGGTGTTTCGAAATTGAAAATTAATCGTTGCATTTTTAATACGGTAAAACTCGTTTTTTTCAAATGGAACACCCTGTATATTTTAATGCCATTTAATAGTGCTTCAAGTTCCCTTTCAATCGCTTACAACATTCTCTATAGCTAAAGTTAATACTTTTTGAGATATAGGTAATTTACTATAAAATACATAAACATTTATTGATATTGGTAAGATGAAGTCAACAGTGCTGTGCTAACTCTACTAATAGGTAGATATAAAACGATGTCTACTTTAATAAAAACAGAAATAGAAAAGTAAAGGCTTATTAAGTACAAACAAAATTTTTACCAAAAATAAAAAAAAGGGTTGTAAATACAAATATCTATTATAAACATAAGTATAGAAGGGTTATAAAATGTCTTCGAAATGGCCACCTTCATTGTTTATACACAGCTCTAATCGCTGCCGAAATGACAATTTAACAAGTAAAAGTGTTTCCGGATTTACTTGTCGAAAAGCGGCGATAATTCTTTCTTTCATGTTAGCAACAGTAGTTGGTATTTCTTGATAGGCAATATTTTTTATATGTCCCCACAGAAAGAAATCTAAAGGAGTAAGATCGGGAGATCTAGCTGGCCAAGCAATAGATCTACCCCTTCCAATCCATTTATTGCCGTATATTTGTGTTAATAATTGTCGTACCAACACATGATTATGACAGGGAGCACCGTCGTGTTGAAACCACATATTTCTTCTAGTAAGAAGTGGTACATCTTCTAGCAAATTTCTAAGTTCTTTGAGCAAAAAATGTCTGTATCTTTAACCTCGTAAAGGTCCGTCGAAGAAATGTGGACCAACGACAGTATTGCCAATGATACCACCCCACACGTTAAGTGACCATCTGTTTTGGCGACGAATTTCATAAATTATGTGTGGATTCATGTCTGCGTAATAATGGTAGTTGTGTCTGTTTACATAACCATTATTGTGGAAATTAGCTTCATCTGCCCATAGCACATTATTCAAAAATTCCGGGTCTTCGTTCATTTTTGCCATTACCGTTCTGCAAAATTGTATTCGCCTATTATGATCTAAAGGTAACAGCTCCTGATGCAGTTGCATTTTATACGGATGATATTTATTCTGTTTCAATATCTTTGTTAAAGAACTTACACTACTATCCAAATCTCTACACATTGTTCGTAGGCTGATATTGGGGTGTTCTACTACTGTCTGCAAAACCCGTACTTCATTTTCATCCATAGTAACAGTTTTTTTGCGTAAATGTGGTTTGTACTTAACTGAGCCGCAGTCCACAAATCTGGTTGTCAATCGTTCTATTCATTTAAATTTCTAGGTATACGTATTATGATTAATAATAAATATTTCTTCTGGTATTATACAATTTTTAATAGAAACTTTTTTTAATTGTACACATCTTTTATTTTTCTTTTTATTAAAGTAGTCATCGTTTTATATCTATCTATTACTAGAGTTGGCACAGCACTGTTGACCATCTTACCATTATCAATAAATGTTTATATATTTTATAGTAAATTACCTATATCTCAAAAAGTATTAACTTTAGCTATAGAGAATTTTGTAAGCGATTGAAAGAGAACTTGAAGCACTATTAAATGGCATAAAATATACAGGGTGTTCCATTTGAAAACAAAGAGTTTTACCGTGTTAAAAATGCAACGATTAATTTTCAATTTCGAAACACCCTGTATGCTATAGATATTTGGCATGGATTGTTTAACTTAAGGTAATGTCATAATTATGCCAAAGAATACAGACGGAATTAATTTTCAAAGACAACCATCAAAAACAAATATTAACGATTAATTTTTAGTACTAGGTTTGTCAGACAAAACTATCTTAATTTACAACGAGGAATCTGAAAATGGGTTATTTCATTTAAAAAAAGAAAATTTTATAACGCCCAGCCAAAACTGAACATCCTGTATACACTAAAATAATTTTACGATATAGAGCAGTTGATCCCGAACAACTTTTACTTAAAACATTTTTTAATTAAACTAATAGGTAAGATATAATAGAGCGAATTCAGATAATTGGCACACCCTGTATATAAGATTTTTTTAACCTACCACCACATTTTCTTTCTTTTGGCATACGACCCGTTTTGATGTGAAAATTTGCTACTCTTTGTAGTCTGCTTTTACTTGTATGTAAAATATTCAAAAATGTTTTTTGACACACTTGTAATGTAAATTTGGTACTGCTATGGATTTTTACAAAATCATTTATTGAAATAGTTTTTCTAGAAGGGTTGATTTTTTTAGCTCGATCACGTTTAGGTTTTTTAATATCTATATATTTTAGAATAAATGCACATTGCTCTGGTTTATTCTGTGATGCGAAGAAAGCTGCATGAAACTCTTGTATATCTACCATTTTGAGTGATCTACACCGGTATTTTTTCCAGAAACGCCCACAAGTTGGATAAAGTGGTGGGTCATTTGCAGTTTATCTAGAAATAAGTAGGAAATAGCTACATTCTACTCTACTTATAATAAAAATACGAAAAGGATGTGATAATTTAAAACTTTACCTTAGATTTTTTTCAATATTTTTTTTCCACTGAGTTAGATTCGAAATTTTCTTGCTACCATACCAACGCCGCGTTTCTTTTACCACTTTCTCCATTTTATATTAATTACACTGTTTTACTAATAATTATTATCACTTTGAAACAACAAAGAATTTTAAACTTATTCGCCATTCATCTAGTAACGATGTACAAATAATATCTGTCAAGAATAGACAAAACATATTTATATTATTGTTGTCACATATCCACGTGACTGAGAGCTAAAAAAAACTATTGGTCGGCTCTTATTTTTTAGGCCTGTTTCTTATGTTATAAGAAGCGACATGGAAGCATTAGTCATGCATTGATATAATAAGGCCAATATATAGCATTAGTTTATGCCTTTAACTAAAAATTTATAAAACGTGGATAAGATCCCATTTTAAATGACCCTCCTCATTTGTAAAGATGGAAATATCGATCACTATGTGATTCCCTTGAAAGGCGTCAGTCCAATCGATATTAAAACGGAGCTTGATCTTACTCTGGAGGCGTCTGTTTCTTCGTTTACAGCAGTAAGATATTGGGGACCAAAGTATAAACGATTTGGGGAAAAAGAAAATGTTGTTTCATGAAGACAATGCACCAGTTCACGAGTGCGTTACCGCGATGGCCAAAATCAACGAATTAAAGTTCGAATTACTTCCTCACACACCCTAATTGCCAGATTTGCAAACTTAAAAAAAATGGCTCGATGCTAAAAGATTTGGCAACAATGAAGAGGTGAGAGATGAGAGTCTGCGGTTGATAGCTACTTTGAGGAGCTTCACGCTTCTCCTATAAACAGGGTATTGAAGATATAGAGGGTTTGTTTAAATTTGATAGTTGTCAGAATCTAACATTAGATGGTGTTTGAAACTATCAAAAAGTATTTTTATTTCATAATTCATACGAACATTAAGGCAGTTTTTGATGAGATAGTTTTGCATTTGTTTCGATTACGTCATGATCCTTCATTTTGATGTTGTTACTCACTAATTTAATTTAAAGATTAACTAAAGGTAACGGAGATTCGTTTGAATTTTCCGCAAAACGCTAAATATTGATTATATGGTTACCGAGATGGCTTGGTAAAAACTAAATTTAGCAGAACACCTAGCGTCGTCCCCGACATCAAATATGAACATTTGAAACGGTTCCGGTTGATTCAACAGTACTTAAATTTAATGTCGCGTACACACTGCAGAGGGTACATACATACATACATACCTTTTAACGCGCTAGTTCAACAACTGGAATTGTCCCGGTGGCTGGTCGCTGCGGTCTCGTCATGAATTTATAATAGTGAGTCGCCCGCTTTACATTTTCTTTAACATTTTATTGTACGTACTCCACAATGTATATACTATTGACTTTTCGGAATACAATGAAATTCACCACTATAGCAAAGTATACAACCGCTCGTCGTGACCTCAACAAATTAAAACCGATATTTTAAAGCCATTGTTGTATGTTCAGGTAGGTGCACTGGTATATAACAATGCGGTCTTAAATGTCAAGCTTAAGTCTGTCTCTTGTTTTTGTTGTTTTTATTTAGTTTTTTTTTCATTTCTTTCCTCTACAGATCGCTTATCTTATAGCTTTTGTTTTTATATATATATATAATTTCCAAGAAAGAACAGGGTTCCTTGGCACGAGACCTCGGGGTTATCAACACTCCCCCTTTATTGCCGTATCAAATTACTGCAATCAATGCAATTCCACATCCTCTATCAAACGAATGATAATCGTATTTTATGTAGTATATATTAGGGTCTCAATCTTCGCTTTGATCTACCAAATAAATTACCATCTCTAACGAGCTGAATTGATTCTATGTGTTTCAGTAAATCATATGGTAAAATATGACCCGATTTCTGTCGGTGCTGCTATGCTCGCAGTCCTTATAATCCCTTGAGATGCGCGCTCCGTGATATATATTCCCCCTTGCTTTGCTTAAAATAAATTATAGTACTGACGTGCATGCATCTGTTTACACATCGTAACTGGTGTGGTATTTTATTTAGAGGAGGTTATGGAATTAATTCCTTCAAAGAATTGGGAATGTGGAGGGCACATTCTTGATACGAACTTAATTTGACGTCAAAGTTTGATTAGAGAGAAATTCATATTTTCACATCTGAATACTTCGGATAAAATAGGAAGTTCAATGTTGTATGTATATACTAAATTTTTACCAGCAATTAATAAGATGGATAAGTAAAGAGTGATGATAAAGTCAATCTGCGTACAAGGACATGTAAGCTGAATATCCTCAGATGGAAACCGGCCTAGAATCGGGCCCTGAGAGTTGTCGACGACTAGAACACTGATAGAAACAGTGACCGAACTAAGACCTTACATTCAAGTGGGAATCAAACACTGACAGAGCAATATCATGTAAGCCAATACAAGATAAGATTAAGAAGAGTAGATCACGATCTAACATATCACATGTTCTACCAAAATCTAGTAGGACAAGATAGGAGGCACGCGTTTGTTGAGGAAACACTAGGTTATCAGAAACATTTTATAGTGCAATAACACAAGCTGTGGCTACCTCTAAATCCTGCTTGGCAATGAAAGATTAGCAGAATATTAATAGAGTGGAGATTCTTATGAGCACGTTTCGTAAACTCCGGAATGAGGGTGGCTAAAGCCAGCTTTCAGAAAATGTGTAATATATTATGACACAAGAGCTATAAAACATTACTCCGCTACTTAGACTACATTACATTTGACCACAGTAAGCAGCCTAGCTACACGATTATGAAGTAAAAAGTTTCTAGATTGTCTAAATGAGATACAACTGGAAGAACAGCAGCACTATAGAAAGAAAGAAAAATAAGTAGCACGACGCAACTCCTTACTAGTTTGTTCAATAAGTTTCTAGAATAGAAATGAAAAACACGATTTTATGGCTTGAAATACGTTTTATTATTCAGTATATTCTCCGAAAAGCTCAATACATTTATTCCAACGTTCCTCCAATTTATGAATTCCATCCCTATAGTGGTTTTCCGGAAGGTCTGCAAAATACTCGTCTACGGCTGCTATAACTTCATCATTCGACGAAAAATGCTTTCCACGCAGGAATTTTTTAAGATGTGAGACCAGCCAGAACTCAAAGGGAGCCAAATCTGGTGAATACGGTGGATGATCAAGCAATTCGTACTTCAATTCATTGAATTTAGCCACTGTTAAAACACTTCTGTGAGCAGGTGCATTGTCTTGACGAAAAATTATTTTTTTCTTCTGCAAACCAGGTCTTTTTTCACGAATTTTTCATCCAATTGATCCAAAAGTTTGCAGTAATATACAGAGTTGGTTGTTTTACCAGTTTGAAGATAATCCACCAACAATATCCCTTTAGCATCTCAAAAATCTGATGCCATAAGCTTCTTTGCTGATTTTTGGACACGAACTCGTTTTGGAGCTGAAGAACCTGGTTTGCACTACTCTTTAGCATCTTGTTTTGATTCAGGATCATAGTGATAGACCCTAGTCTCATCCATAGTGATGAATCGACGTAGAAAATTCTTTTTATACTTTTTAAAACGCTCCAGATGCTGTTGAGAAACTCGCATTCCAATGTGTTTTTGTTCCATTGTTAACGAATGCGGCACCCATTGTGCACACGGCTTTTTGAAACCCAAAACTTCACTTAAAATATGGCTTACACTACCTAATGAGATGCCTAGAGCCTCTACAAGATCTCTTTCAGTCAATCGATGATCTTCCAAAATCATATCCTGTATTTTTGCTATGATATCTGGTGTTGACTGGTGTGACACTTCTTGGACGTCCTTGACGTGACTCGTCTTCAAGACTTGTACGACCACGTTTAAACTTAGCAACCCAGTTATATACTGTTGCAAGTGAAGGTGAAGAGCCCTTATACACTTTTAACAACCGTTCACGAATCTGTTTTGGTTCTACACCTTCCAAAAATATGAATTCAGTCACTTCACGATACTTGTTCTTTTCCGTATTAAAAAAAACACTGTGACACGTCTACTTTGAACAGCTGTAAGACTGAGTTGACAGGTATACACAAAACTTTCCACGTGTTCAAGAAAAAGTAGTACCATGTTTAGAAAAATAAAATGGCGGACCTACTACCGCCATCTATGTGTGATTCTAGAAACATATTGAACTATCTGGTATTTAGAAAGCAACAACTACAGTCAATACTTTCCGGGGAAGTGTTCAATCTGAGTTTATCCTCAAACATTTTGATAACTACAGTATCAATGTTTTTCTTCGATTTTCTCTTTTCCCTTTTGTCCTTGGAATTTTGGAACCAGCTAATTGTTTCAAGTTTTGCCAAAATGTCTTGTGGAAAGTGGAATAAATGTAGAAGATTTTGCAAAATATAATTCAGAACTCAGAAGATGGCTAAAACATTTACCCAAGAGTTATTTTATGAAATCAAAATGAGTTGACAGAATCCGTTGACAGTACTTTCTAGATTAAGATTTCATAAACAGCCATTTTAAAAGATTATATTCCAACTAATGATCGCTCTAATACAGATGCGTCAACTTAAAGCAATTTTTTTTAGTCAGTGGTAAGCATAAAGCAGTTTAACATTTATTTCACCAGATTGAATTGGATCTGATAGTGCTTTGATTAAAGCTAGAAAATTTATGATTGTATGTACTATGGAAGGAATTTTAACTGAAGAAGGTTGGTGGCACCAAAATCCCTGTTTTTGGCACAATTTTTTGATTGAAAGTTTAAGCTTACATACTCAGTGTTACTAACTGAAAATTTATTTTGCCAACCTCCTTCGTTACACAGTACAGACTGTCCTTAACACATACGACATCAAATACAAGACATAATTTTCATGCAATAGTTTCAAATTTGTTGACGGATTGTCAATAAATTTAGGAAAACATTCAATAGTCTACATCTCCGGATAATCGTAAAAAAAATTACTAATATGAAACTCGGATGTGTTGCAGGTCTGGATTACGTCTAGGTTTGTGAAGTCACAGAATCTACTAAAAACGGCAGTTGTGTTCCTTGTTAAAGAAACTTTGAACAAATCTGCACTCCCAATCATTCATGAGAAAATTCTTGGCTACCTTCTAGAACATTATTAAAAGATGATACTTTAAATGAACATATGGTAATAGATATACCAGCGGTAATGTGTTTTCCGTGCCACTGTCACCAGAAGCAACCTACCCAGTTTGTCTCATCTTTTGTCTATTAAAGCTTTCGAGCTGCTCAATATAGTTGTGTAGTTGTCCAGTTTATTTTTTGTGAAAGAATTAGTCAGTCTATGCCAGTCATGTTTTTTATTTCAATGACAATTTGATTGCAAAACCTTGACATTCAAGTTAAATCAATGTCAAGCCATGATAGTAGATTATACTGCTTTCCTATCGATTTAACTGTTGTTATATTTTATAGTGCAAACTGACGATGCTGTCTATCGTCTTGATTTTTTTATACCGCATTTTTCTGGCAGCTTTCTAATAAAAGAAGTTCTCTGGAGGATGTCATAAATTCTCAATGCAATACAATTCTATAAGTTCTGAAGTTGGCCTAAACTAAAAATGCGAGATCAGGAGAGGATATTTTAGGTTATTAGTTGATCAAGAGGGTGTAGTTTTAATAATATTCAAAAGAAAAACTTTAACTTTATGGATTTGTTTGATAATTACAGTTAAATAATACAAAATGGTTCAAATAAGGAATCTTCTCTAAAATATTTTATTATAAAAAAAAGAGTTAAGTTGAAATTGGAAAAATTAGTTCTTCTAAAAGATTGTTCTCCATTGACTGTTTTGTTTAAGGCAAAAGAAAATCCCCTTTCAACAAGATAGCAAAAGAAAAATAGATTAAGATGGCCAAAAGAACATAAAAATTGGACACCAGAGCAATGGCGTGCACATCCGATGTTAATTAGTTTGGAATGGAGCGATGAAGCTCGAGTTTTATAGGCGACAACTCAAAATTGGAGCGATGAAGCTCGATTCGAAGTTTGTGTAGGCGACAATAGAAGTCGAGTTATTCGGCGAAAAAATTAAGCTTTCCGTTCGGACTGATTAAAAAGAAAAGTAAAATATCCTGCCTCACTGACGGTCTGGGGAGCATGTCTCTCAAAGGGGTGGGAAAACTTAATTTTATTGAAGACATAGTGAACACAGAGAAATATTTGGACATTTTAGAGGAATCGTTGTTAGCGATAATGGAACAATATTTGACATCCGGACAAGATTTTTTGTTTCAGCAAAACGGGGCTGCATGCCACACTTCTAAAAGAGCTTTAAAATGGATGGAAGACTTCACCGTACCACTTTTAGAATGGATTTCTAGTAGTCTATATTTACCACCGATTAAAACGTTGTGGCATGAGATGAAAAAGGCGCTGCGAACACATCCTGCTAGAACAATCCTTGAGTTGAAGCAGAAACTACAGGAAATTTGGGATTTGTTTAACCCACAATTTTGCGAAGGGTTTTTTTTAAAGGTGTTGTTACATAAAAAAATAAAAAATAGTTTGTGTGGAGGCTCGTATATAGAAAATTCTAGGGTGAGCCAATAACTGAAATAGGAAGAGGGTATATCGAGGATGATACTCAGGGTTCCAGATAAAGAAATATTCTAACCGAAAGGTCCTTTTGAGAGTTTGTAGGCCCAGATCCACTTCTATAACATGTTAGGATACTTAACTTGCTACTTGGTAGCATTATACCAGCTTTGGGCATTAGAGGTAAGAAACAGTTAGCGTCATATTTATAGTCCGTGCTTGAGGTTGTGTTGATGCTTGAGCACGCGATTTTGACAGATTTGTAATGGCATTTACGTCACAACCTCAAGCACGGACTATAAATATGACCCTTATAGAAATCAATAGCACAGCCAAAGCAGATTTGAAATAATTTGTAAGAGTCAGTTTTGTGTCTAAGAAAAATAGATTTTTATTTATTAGTCCACTATTTTGTATATCTAGAACACCTAAGGCCAAATTTATAGGTCGTGCTTGAGGTTGTGTCGATGCTTGCGTATGATATTTTGACAGATTTGTAATGATATTAACGTCAAAATCGCGTGCTCAAGTATTGGCACAACCTTGAGCACGAACTATACATATGACCCCTAGTGATGATGACTACCTGCAGTTTTGGACGAATATGTAGTTTTAAATAGGCAACGGCTTTTACGTTATGTAATAACAATTCACAATCGTCGCGTTTGTGCACTTCCGCTGAAAAATTAATCGTATATATGTATGCATAGCGGTAAACGGTGTAGGTTACCTCTCCAATTCCCATGCATACCGTGCACTGCAAGTGACAGGTGATGTTTCAAAATTAAAATTCAAATCCAGCCACCCTCTATATATCTGCATGTCGAAATTGTTCGTTGCTGAATTAAAATGGCCGACTTGTAACTGGAATTAAAACCGCAGCTCTACATGTGGATATAGGCAAAATATGCATTCGAATTAAATTTTATTTCTACATCGCTACTGATGGTACATTTTCAAAGTGAATAAATATTTATTTTATGTTTGTATACGGATATGAACTGCACGTTTAAATAAATAATATGTTGTGCACAGATATTGTAATTGGTTCCGAATTATTTCACGTCAAAATGCAATGTTTCCATTATTCGAAACGTTAAAATTGATTTGCGTAAAAGTAAATATTGATATAACTCGTTTAATAATAAATAATAAAACGGTGAACATGTTTATCTTTATCGATGTATATGACGTATTTATATGCATTTATCTGATTTGGTTTTGTCTCCTCCAAAATACATCCTGCTTCATATGGCTATAGTTTTTGGACGTCCCGAATGCTCATCATTGCTCATGTTTAAATTCTGTTGCCAAAAATTTCACTGTAGTAAATGGTGGTGTAGAGCCCCCATAATCCAACCACGGGCACAGTTTGCCATAAAAAGTTTAATTATCATTGGCAGTAGCCCAGCATTTTCACCGATCAGGGTTAAGTTATGTACGTCGTTACAAAACACCAAAAAAGAAGTCAAACTTTACACGCAACATATTACGATTAAAGTTATTTTTTTGTAGTTTCTATGGTCTCTACCTCGAAACTGTTTTACCTTTAGTCTTAATAATGACTTGGCTGTTAGTGTCTTTTCAGTAGGATCCTCCCCATAGCTATCTCTCTTTATTCCTTGTTCCACATCTCCGTCTCCGAGAAGACGCCTTGTGTAGTGTCCTTAATGCAATATTAATGTTCCCAAGCTATTTTAAATGAAGCATTATCTAAATAACACGCACACACGTAACACATACAAACTCGAACGAAGATATATAATGAGACGAGTTCGGCTTCTTTTTCTTGCCCGCATGCCATAGAACGTTGTTTCTCGTCTCGGTAATATAAGAACGGTGCATGTACTTAGCAGCGGGGAGAGATGATTTCTTGTTCTTCCTTCTTATTTCGTATACGTAGTCCTCTCACTGGTAATTGTTCTGGTAGAACCGCAATCAGCGCCCGGAACGTTTAAAATAACGTCAGTGTGTCGAGAACAGCTGACTCTTCGTGTCGTTGTTTAACGATAATTTGCATTTTCAATTTAAGAAAGTTGACGTCGTGTCGTCAGATGTGGAAGTTCTCCGAGATGGTTAAACAGGAACGAGTTTTGGATGTTATTGTGATGGTTTTTTAACGTTATTTAGAATACGAGTATATTCATATACGTAATTAATTTGTCTTCGTAACGGAATCGATTTAAAGTAACGAGATCCGCGAGATTTGGATTAAACTTTTAATACTTGAAATACGTTTTTAAATCTTTTATAAGTACTTTCGGTAATTAGAAAAGTTTTAATGACATTCCTCTTAAGCATAAGCTAATAGCAGCTCTGGAAAAGCGCACTGGATTTTGTTTAATATCGTAATCATTTTGAATTCAATATTTGAACTGAAAGTAAATATTAAATCGTAGATATCTTTCAATCTTACTAAATCTTTAAAAATGCTGTAGATTGAAGTGAATTTTCAATCCTGGAAAAGGAAAAAAATCACCAGAGGAAGATTCAGCATCAACTCTTCCACTTCAAGGCATTTTGCTGCCAGGATTGCCTTTAATCTAGCTTCGGTCTTTTGAGGTTGCCTTAAGTCACCTCTAAACCTAGACAATTTGCAATGGGAAAGCTGACAGACGATGATAGGCCAGATATTAGAGAATAGAACCCAAAAATAAACAAAAAATGCATACAATATGAAGAAGAAAACGACAAAGAAGAAGAACAAGAACAAGAACAGGACAAACATGTAAATGTTCTGTAAGAAAGATTAAAAACGGCAAATTTCCAGCACCCGATAAGATAATTATTAATTATGAAGAAAATAGAACCAAAGGGGGTGAAACTAATGTTGAAGTTATATAATAGAATATGCCAAGAGGGAAAAATACCCATAAAGCGATAGCATAAGTCAAATAATGTAGCAGTTACCGGAGGCTGCCATTGCTAAGTGTACCATTGAAGGTCTACCAATATATTGCTGCATCCAAATTGAGACGTATTGTAGAAGCAACACTACCAAAGTGGTGGCAAGTGAAAAAGCAAAGGCGTTCAAGTCCATATACTTAACATTAAACCTCCAAAATGCTTCAGTGCAGACAAAACGATTATTTAGCCTTACACCACAAAAACGGTGTAGGAAGCTCTGAAAAATAGGGGAGAGAAACCAGAGTTGGTAGAAGGAGCCCGGAACTACAAGAAACAATGTAATTACTCATGATAAAAAAAGGGTTAAGACAAGAAAGTGTGATAAGTCCAGTATTATTTATAATATTTTTGGACTACGTAGACCATAGAAATCTACAGACAGTATTTATATCTGAAAGTGCGTTCTCTGACAATATTGTAATGGTGTGGTGACGGCTAGTGAAAATAACTTGCAAAGAAGTATATCACTATGGAATCAAACGCTAATGAAACATGGAATGCATATGAACGTAGAGAACATAGTGGTAATGATTGTGAAAAAGCTATATAAGATAGATGCCTGTAATTGATGCTCATGGCAATGTGGTTTCAATCTTTTCTGTCTTGTCAGCGTTCTTCCAAATGCCCAAATGAATTGTGTAATACATCTGACAATGGACTAATTTATATCTGCTGTTACAGACATGTGCTGTTTGACACCTGGTAGCAGTACTTCCAACGTTGCCCACTAAGATGGAATGAGGTTAGAATTAGCCCATTGTTGGAGGTTTTGGAGGAATGCTAACGAGACTGAAAAGATCGAACCCATGTGGTCCGTTTCTAATGCTTGATCTTTTATTTCTCATTACAGGCATTGTTTGGTTTTTGGTTTTTCATATTCTGGCATTGTTCGATGTTTACAACGTAACATAGATGTATGAATAAATCAATGAGTGAAATATCAGGGAGTAGCAGCCGAACATATCGAAAGACAGGAAATGAGAATAGCAGAATAAATTAAAAAAGAAGCTAGTAAATTATACTAGTCTATCCGTAAGACTTTCCTAATATATAGCAAGCAAAGTAGCACGAGCAACAAAAATAACCGTGTATAGAACAGAGATTAAACCCATACCAACGTAACATATAACACACAACCCATGGAAAAGTAAAAGGGGCTACAGTGTGCGATTTTATAAAGAAACGACGATTAAACTGGGGTCATCTGTAGAGATTTGGTGGTGTATGTATATAATATATTGAGACGAAAAGAGAAAACGCGGAGAGACGCAAACATAATGGCATCAGACAAGAATTTATGACACGAATTGGTGCATTGTGATAATCGACTAAAGTCAAGTTCAAAGTCTCCCGTGGTTACAGTTTTGCCTTTATTCTAGCTGCGGTCTTTTAAGGTTTCCTTCAAATCCGCATCATTTGCAAAACATTGTCTTCACAAGATTGATTAGGTTTTTACTTATACAAGTTGCACATGGTAGTCTGGTTGCTACCATAATTCAGAAAAAATGTAGCAGAAATATGTAGTGTAATTAGAATAAATTACCGACTTAGAAGGACAAGTCAAAGTTAAGAAGAGTAGATTGAAAAGACATTTAACGAACAGAATGCAACATAATTGTAACCTGTATAAGGAACAATAACAAAAGTTAGAGAGGTCATAACGGTAGCGAAGAAAAAAGCATGGGAAGAATTTGGTGAAAAACTCAAAAGAGAAGACAAGGAGAAAGCTCTCTTCTATAAAACATTCTATTAAACATACTTAGAAACGGTAAAATAACCCATATTGCTAGCATTAATGATAACAATGGAAACATAATAGAAAGATGGAAAGAATACTTTCAAGAACTGCTTGGTGGTGCAACAGAGAATGATGACCAGAAACCGGAGCAAAGCTCCCAGACGTAAACAAAAGATGCCCACACAATGAAGAAGAAGACAAACACCACGACATATCAGAAGAGGAATGGAAGAAAGTTATAAAAAAGATTAAGAGCGGCAAATTCCTCGGGCATGATAAGATAACTAACAAAATTATGAAAAAAATAGGATCAGAGAGGGTGAAATTAATATTGAAGCTATGTAATACAATATGCCAAGAGGAAAAAACACTTAGAGAGTATAAAACAAGTCAAATAGTTCTGATATACCAAAAGCTAACTTTTAATGTGACGATCCTCTTTATATGAATAAAAGAAGGATGAAAATATGATTCCTATCAGTTAACAAAGTCAAGAAATACGTTACCTATTCTGCTGGGCAATTGTGTGTTGTATGCTATCTCTGTCTAACGGCAAGTACCCACCACAGTTCTTTACCCTTATCTAACTACTAGAAAATGCTATCCTCACATCGATCTTTTCAATTTCAATCAATTCAACGAAGCCTTCATTCCTTACTACTGCGAGATGAGGGGATGAATCGCCCAACGACAACGAAGCCTCACCTCATGCGCATATACGCTTACAGTTGAAGTCCATCCCATTTCTAGTAGCTCAGAATGCAATCCACAAGTTGCAAATAATATCCTCACTAAATGATTACCAATTACCTGAGGTTGACATTATTAAGTCTATGAGCATGTACTGGAATTCAAATTGAAAAGTACAATAGAACCAACACTGTTACCTACCTACAGTAAATCCTTTATCTTGCAAAGGCATCTGACACAGTACCATGCGAAACAGTGTAAGGTGCTCTGAAAATACAGAGGGGACATCAAAGCTAGTAAACGTAATCAAAGACGTATATGTTGCAAGAAATAAATAATTAGTGTTAATTATATCTGACGAATCTGACGACAAGAGGAGGGTTAAGACAAGAAGGTATGATGAGCCAAGCATTATTTGTAGTATTTATGGAGAAAATCATGTGAAAGAGAGCCATAGAAATCTAGAGCCCATAGCGACGGTTAGTGAAAACGATTTGCAAAGAAATATACCAGCATTGAATCAGCTGCCATTGGAAACTGGAATGTCTATGAATGTAGAGAAAACAGTGATAATTGTTGTCCCAACAGAACTACATAACATCAAATTAGGAATAAACTAGAAATCACTAAAGTAGGTACAAGCAGTCAAATATCTGGGAGTAACAGCTGAAGACAGGAAAAGGACAAAGCAAAAAGAATTAGGAAAAACCAGACCGAAACAAAATTATCCGCCTACAGAACAATAAATAATTACATCCATACTAATACCTGGATGCTAATCTAGGGGGCTGACTACAAGAATGAGAAGAAATTGGCAGAGCAGTGGAACTGAAATATCTCAGAAGAGTAAAAGAAGCTGCACTGTAGAGAAAATACGGATCTCACAAATAAGATCTCAACATTGTAATGGTGTGCGATTTTATAGAAAATGACGAAAGCTGAGGCCATCTGCAAAAATTGGATGGTCATAGAAAAATTAAGTAGATATGGGAAATTAAACTGATGGGGAAATGGAGAAGAGCAAGTCCGTCAGAGACCTGAGACGATAAACTATTTATTCCATACTTTAGATGACCAGTGTATAAAAACAAAAGGTTTAGTAACTGCAAGGAAAAAGATCGATCATTCTGGTCATCAATCAATTATCTGAAAGCATAATAGTGTATACTTGGGATCAATTTTTCTTTTTGAGGGTCACTTGTTGTCAAAGCCTGCCTTTAATTCGGCTTCGATTTTCTGGGGCTGTCTTAAGGCATCGTTTAGCCTGTACCTTTACGAAACGAATACAAAATATTGTTGGTAACGAAGAGTTTATAACATTAATAGATGATTCTGTATATAGTGTGCAATCACACTACACTCTCACAACACATCACAGTTGAATCAAATTTAATTTTGAGTGGAACAGATTATTTCATTAAAGTAATTCTGGCTGGTATGACATTAGATAAAAATGTTAATAACCCTTTCAGCATTACAAATTTGACACTCCGATTTCACCCTACACTAAATTTGAAGTATTTTTTTCTTTTTAATACCACCTTCTCATCATCACCACATATACGTATACGATGCCCTTTCAATCAACTCCATTAATTCGAAAAAATCCTCGTACCTACAATGCATATTCAACACCATCCATTAGCAACGCTGGATCCACAGCATTTTCATAATCAATCAAACCAGCAACACACATACTAGATCGTAACCGCATTTATTTTTTTTATAGATACCCACCCTGTTCCTACTGTAGAGAGGTATCAGAAAAAAGAACGACTGACATGGGTCCAGACTTCCTAATAATAGCTATTCAAGTTTGGGATGTGGCAACGTAGCATTGTATATGTGTGTGTATATGTATCATGGGGTTTTTAGTTTCCGCCATATCATTAATATTCATAAATTATCTGGGTTATATGTATTATGTTGGCTATGCTATGTACTATGTGTTATACGACCGGGCTGTGCGGACAATAATTCTAAATTTATAGACACTTGAAATATTGAGTAACGGAATTATAAAGCAAAACAAGTCGAGTACGGTAGTTGCATTCCTACTATAACACTAATAACAATAAAAGACAGAAGCTTCTATTGATACCCGTGGCAATATGTTTTAGTGTTATTTGAAACATATTAAACGTCAATTTGTTCCACTAATGGAGTAATTTTACCATAACATACGCATTATATACTGGAATAAATTATTTTTAGTTAATTGTCGTTTTATTGACCTACAGGCGGAAATATATCTGGAAATAAAAATTAATAATTAATATGTGTTAAAAGCACTTTATAATTCCTTTATCTAACACTTCGAAATTAATACTTGATGGTGTTTGGCTAGTCTGCCGTTGTCTACAGCACTATATTGTCGATGTACTACGACGTGCTGTTGACTAGAAGTGAAATTAATGATAACTAGTAATTACAATTAATTCTCCTATTTGTAACGTTCCATTTCGTCAGGATATGGGACGCCGCTGCGCCATAACTGAGACGGTAGGGAGAGAGACTCTTCCCTAATTATTAATCATTTTAGTGTACTATAGCCGTTGTGAATGTATGCAGTTGAACAACATTGTGTTGTTATTGTTATACGATGGGGGTTGTGAGCTATTAATTTATTGATTGTCTGTTATTATTTATAGTCTACAAGCTTCTCGTTGTAAATTCTACACGACATGCATACACGATCATAAAGAAGCTAATATTACATACATAATATTGCATACATTCAGAATATATATTTTTACATCTTCTAAAGAGAATAATATGTGGAGTCTCACTCCGGTGTTTATTCTTATATGTGATCTTAAGGCAGATATTGGTTCAGTATGGGATGCCGAAATAGCAGTGATATCAGTATACATTGCTACTGTCGTGGTTATTGAATTCGGCAAGTCTACTGTGTAAATGAAATATTGGATGGAAAACGTTGCCTTGAGGAACGCCTGCATGAATAGGATGCAACTAAATTTGTTGCTGCAGCAATAAATATATGTCGATTAGACAGGTTTCTAGAAACTGGAAGTGGCCGCTTAAGCTTTACTTGTCCTGACCTGTGATATATCAAGAGAACCAAGACTCCACAATCCTCCAGGGTAACGGTTAGCTGTGTTATTAATTATTTGTAAATTCTCAGAATCACTGAACAGTAATCTGCAAACAGAACCGCTTCTGAAAGATCATTATATAACTATTAAACTAAAGATTTGAATATTACTTTAATACTGAATCATGACCACCTTGGCATTTACAACCGCATTGAGTCTACGTTTAGACGTTTAGACTGCACTAAATTTCTACACAATTCGCTGCGATTTTCATATAAATATCCCCAAGCTTCTTGAATAATTTTCCATAACTCTTTTGCGTTTCGGGGTATGAATTTTTTTCTATAGATGCGTCTTATTAAGAAACTCCAAAGACTTTCTATAGGGTTAACATCAGAACTATGAAATGGCGGTGATACTTAAATATTAGGATCTTGAAACCATTTTCTCATATCACTTGCAACGTGAACAGGACTATCCTGTTGACAAATAAAATTGTTTTCAGGATAAGTTTGAGACACAACAGTATGACGTTTTCTAATATATATATTTATGTAGCTGTATAAATAATAACCTGTATAAATAATAAGCTGTAGAAGTAATAACCTGTATAAATAATAACCTATATAAATAATAATCTGTATAAATAATAACCAGTACAAATAAGAACCTGTATACATAATAACCTGTATAAAATCTGCATAAATAAAAAGCTGTAAAAATAATTATCAGTATAAATAATAACCTATATAAATAACAAGCTGTACAAATAACAAGCTCTATAAATAATAACCTGTATACATAATAACCAGTACAAATAATAACCTGTATAAATAGTAAGCTGTATAAATAATTACCTGTATACATAATAATCTGTATAAAAGCTGTGTAAATAATAACCTGTATAAGTAATAACCTATATACACAATAACCAATATACAGGGTGAACAAAGTCAAGTGAAGGGTGAGTCATCTAAAATTTTCAATTGGAAACAGTTAGTAATTGGCAGCAATGATAGCGCGAACTAACTTGTACATAAATTGTTTTGACAAATTATACAAAGATTAGGCATTAAGGTATAGGTATACGGCTTCAGTAATCTACAAATATGCAACCAGAAACGACAAAATGACAGCAAATAAAACAACAAAATGACAGCAAACGAAAACAAGCAAATGACTGTGTGAAAGTACATATTTATTCAATGTAGCTAACTGTTGAATGTAAAAATCAAGCGAACCAGGGATTTTTAAGCTACCACTATACTTCACTTAAGAATGCTCGCATTATAAATAATAAGCTCTATAAATAATAACCTTTCATTCATTTTATTCGTCTATAGGTAGTTTAGCGCAAAAGAGAAGTGAACTCGATTAGAGTTTGCCAAGTGTTTTTAAATTCCTTGGTTTTGTTCTTCCTCGAGTAGATCTCTCAACTCTTAGGTTGCTTTGTTAACTATTTTCTCTCGTTTGCTTCCCTTCATATTTGTTGCCAGTTTCTTCGCAGCTGTCTTTCTTCTGTGGGTTTTTGATTCATTGTGGGTGACACATAGTCTCCTTCGCTATCCAGTTTTTCTGTAAATAGTAACCAGCATATTTTATTAGTATGCAGTGAAGATCGTTCAGTATTGTTTAAGATTTCTGAGCAGACTATCATTATCATCGGTGGGTGATTAGATGATAAGTCAAAGCATGATTTAGCTTTCATTTTTTGATGTCAGTACCTTTTGTCGCCCAAAAGTCCATTGCCCTTCGACAACAAATTTAATACCTATGGTATTAAAGAACCCCTAAATATACTCTGTCATGATTGTGCCTACAATTAGAAGGACAGTTGCAGTGCTGACAATATTATTGATCCTTGTTCTTCTTCAAGTCGTACACTGACGGTGGCTTGTAGGTAATAATTTCTTCCTTTCATAAAGTTTGATGTTTCTGCAAATATTTATGGCAGTTCCTCCATGTACTCTGTCATCTCTGTTTTTTATGGTAAAATAGTATATTTAGGTTAGCCTAGGTGGTGTTGGTTTTTGGTAAAATATGTCTCAGTGATTATAACAATGGCGACATTTTCTTTCATACACGAATATTTTAGGTTCTTTGGCATCTTGCTGAAGGCCAATGGCATTCAAGCTAGTTATGTTGTTATTAGTAGATGGGTTCAGTTTCTTGGTTCTTTTATCAAAGTTTTAAAATGCTCGAAATTAAGCACTTGTTGTTTTTTTAATGTTTTAATAATATGAAACATTTTATAAAGTATAAAATATTATAAAATAGATATGGTACCTTTCTTTAGTTCGATTGAAATTTTACTGGAAATACATTACATATATATTTTTGCTCGCTATTGTACGTGCCATGTTTAGCACGGAAACGCTAAATGTAATGTTTGTTTTCTACAAGCCGCACGTGCATGCTCAAACCCATTTCATTTCCTAGCTCTGCACTAGCTTTTATGCAAAAACAAAACGATTTTAATAAGTTCTCACGTTCTCGACCGTCGTTTATCGTTATCCGAGCAATTTGCGTGAAAACATTACCGGCTTATTCAGTTGTTACTCAGTTCAGTTTGTTTCGCTAATCATTGTATTTAAGTATAGGGTATACATTCAAGTTACGCCACCATTATTATGTATATGAGGTTGATATTTCTTTCAGTTTCAAATTAAGGTAACCCTAATTTCATCAATGGTAAAAAATGGAACAAGGTTGCATGACCTCGTTACAGTTTACGGTGTAGCAGCTTTAAATTAAACCCTATATCGAATTCGATAACGAACTTTGACCTGTACTCTTTCGTACATACGTTGTAAGTTGAAAAACATTAATTTTAACGGTATATATTGAATAAGTAATGCTTAAACGTAAGGTTAATTTAACGTATTGAGGGCATGCGTATCCTTACAAATGTAATTTATAAGAATGATTGAATTAATTTAATTGACTTTTCTCTATATGGCAGATGTTTACACGTCTACAGCCGTGTTATTTTTCTGACTACACGTATGACGTTTTTTATTATAGATATAAGTAACAAGCAAATCTGACTCTCATCTGTTGTGCTGCAGGGCTCTAATCTGTGTCCTTACTATTGATATTATCAACGATTTTCTTGTGTCCTTAAAACGTTTGAATACGATTTGAAGATCTGCATTGCTGTATAAATGGTGTGCAGAACAGCTAGACTTCATTAAAATAGCACTCAATCAATTTGATAAGACTGAGGCCTGCTGGCAGAAATGATCTGTGGAAGATGCTGGCTGATTTGGACATTTACCAGAAAAAATTGGTAAAAAATTTGACAATTCTGATGGGAGGGAAATCAGAATTGACAAATTCTAGCGATCTGAACAATTAGTTTAGCTCTGTCTCTAGCACTCTAAACCACCCTGATCTTGAAGTTGTCAATTTCTGTAACACCTCTGTCAGACCGGGCTGTGATACGTTTATGTTTAAGCAAGTGCTGAATGCTACCATTAATTATACCGTTCCTTGTTCATATTTCAATTGCTGCCTGACTACTGGTACCTTTCCTCATTGTTGGACGGAGGCTTTTGTGTACCCGTTGCCTAGGTGTAAACAACCTTCAGCTGTTTCCGATCTGCAGGCGATTAGTATTTTATCACTTCTTTCAAAGGAAGAAGTATTGGAAATGATCGTAGAGCTCCAATTGCGGGAACATATTGTTATATACAGCTACTTTGCTTCCTTTCAGTCTGATTTCAGGCCTGGATTCAGCTGTATTTCTACTTGTGGTGTGTTACTGATTACTTAATTTCCGCATTTCTAGACTTTTCCAATGCCTTACATTGGATTCTACAATTCGGCGGTATTATTTTGTTCTAGTTATCTCAGAGCTCTGAGCTTTTAACGTACGTTTCTAATATTGCAGATCTACTTTCAGCGGTCCCTCAGGGGCCTGTTCTCAGACCTATGCTTTTCTCTATTTATTTTACAGATTTACTACTTTTTCATAACTTCAAAAGCTTATTTCACGGACGACACTCCCTTGATAGAGTTTCTACTTTCTTAAATTAGACTGTATTGATGGAGACACCATCAACATAAAATACATAGTTTGAGCTAGGGCACAAATTTATAATAATAATAATAACTATTTTATTTCCACACACAGTATACAAGAGAAAAAAGTATCACACTTGACTTGTATAAGCTAGAAATACGTCACAAACAACTTATGCATAATAGAAATCTTGGACACAGTAGCAACTCACATTTAATAAATACTCTTTAACAGCTTTTTTGAACTGGAATAAGTTACCGGCGCTCTTTATTATAGGAGGAAGGTTGTTATATAATTTACATCCTACAAAGTAGGTACCTTTCTGATAAATTTTGCACAAAGTAATTGTCTGTCCGTGTATTATACTAGTGACTAATATTACTGTACGAAAAATTAGACTTACTCTTAAATACGAAGCATAATAAATCAAGTATGTAAATATCATAAAAGGTTAATTAGTAGAGCATTAGCTTAAAATATTATTTGCATGAATCTTTATAGCCGAGATTATAAAGAATTCGTAAGGCTCTTTTCTGAATTACGAGTAGAAAAACTCTTTCAGATTGTGGAGATAAACCCCAATGAATTACCCCATAGCGCATACAAGAAATAAAATGTGAATGATAAAAAGTTAGGAGAGAGCTAATGCTACATTTTTTCTTGAATTGTTTTAAAGCATAACAAATCTTTGATAATGTACTCCATAGATTATCGATATGTTCACTCCACTTTAAGTTCCCATTTATGATTATACCTAAAATCTTGTAAGCAGAATCTAAATTAAAGGCATGATTATTTCTTTGAATCATATCAATAGGCTTACTTTTATTATGAGAGTATACGAATTTGGTTTTTTGTTCAGTAATTATTAATTTATTTGAACTCATCCATTTATGAATCGTGTTCAAGGTTGCTGAAACCATAGCATTAATTGTATCTATATTTACAGGCTTAATAATTAAACTGATCATCCGCGTACAATACATTTTCAATATTTTTCAGAGCTTTTGGTAAGTCATTTATATAAAGCAGGAATAATGTGGGGCCCAGGGCAGAACCCTGTGGCACACCAAGGTTTACGTTAGTGGTACGTAACTGATGGCTATGAATTTTAACAAACTGTTTACGATTTGACAGATATGATTGGAACCATTGTCTAGCTATGCCTCTCACCCCATACTGTTGTAGTTTATACAGAAGAATATCATGATTCACCATATCAAACGCTTTAGACATTTTAATAAAAATACCCAAGCAGGGTTTGTCTTCATCTAGGATTTCATATACGGTTTTTAAAAAGTTAAAAACAACGGTATCTGTGCCTTTGTTTCTAGGAAAGCCATGTTGATTGGGGAATAGTAAGCTAAAGCGTGTTAGATAGTTGACTAGATACTTGTTCGTTATACTGTCATAGATTTTAGAAAACAAAAACCGGTAACAAGCTTATAGGACGAAGTGGAAGTGGAAAAGTATTTATCCGAAAAGTTGAATAAGAAGTTATCTAGACAACTTGTAGAATCATTAACTACACGTGTAGGTTGATCGATAGTTCTGTACAAATTGTATACGCTATATAAATCTTTGGTGCATAGCAGATGCAAATAAAAAAATTATGTTATCTCCGCCTATAACAATAGCTTTATTTTTACTGTTTAATGTCTCTAAAAAGTTCGACAAATTCTCCAAGAATAATTCAAAATCTGAATTGGGGGCTCGATAAACGGTGACTACTACAACCGGAAAATACATTTTTAGTCCCACTGCACATATTTCTAGTATATTGTTTTGGTGAAAACATGACACATCAATCGCAGTATATTTGATATTCTCTCACACAAAAACAGCTACACCGCCATGACTGTTGACTTCACGACAACCGTACGATGCTAATTTAAAGTTGGAAATTTTTATCACTTCTACTTGATCGGAGGATTGCTAATGCTCAGTAAGTAGTAAAACGTCGATCTTATTTTCTTCAAGGATAATGTCCAGTTCTGCGAGTTTATTTGCCACGCATCTAATATTTTGATGGATTATTTTAATGTTTGTTATGCTTTCGTTTCTCTGTTTGCAATGCGAAATAAAAAACGATTTATGGAGGCATCTTGAGGCCAAAATTCAGGCGTATTCACTTGAACTTTGAAGGAAATAATACTTTTTAGTGCTTCACACTCCACGTCGTTGATGCTTTTCAGTTTTATGTATTCCACGAAGTCAGAAGTTGTAAGTTTGGGGTCCGGGTTGTAGACATCTAGATGACTAGAGCTACTAACGCCTTTAATTGTTGCAGCAGCGTCACTACCAGGCATAGGTGTAGGTCTCTTAGATTTTAGTTTCCGGTAGGATGCTGTTTTCCAAGAGTCATCTTCTTTTGGTCCTGTCGGTATTATAATATCCTCTATATGTTGAACATATTCTTCAACTAGGTTTACATCTGTCTTGGACTGTTTTTGCATGAAAGTTTTTGTAGGATCAGCGAATGTAAGCTTTTTCTTCTGCGGTATCAATTCCTTTGTCTCTATTTGATTTTTTGGTTCTTTATTTACCATCTCATCACATAATCTATTTAACAAGTTTGACAACTCAATATTATTTTGTTTTAGTACAGAAACTTCACGTTTTAAACCATCGATAGTTTCTTGTAGTCGGTCCGTTTGTTTTTTAAAAATCTTTTTTATGATATCGATTCCGAACTCTTCAGAAACCTAAGTAAATCTTCGCTACTAGAATACGTGTGCACACTTGAACGACTAGTACACGACATATGTATGTCCTGTAACTGGTTCTATCATGAGGTTGAAAAATCTCTCCGCCAAAAAAAAAAGGTCCAACAAGAACATCAAAACTGCACAAAAAATCTCTGCAAGGTCAACAAAGAAAGATCAAAATCCAGCTTCAACTACTAACACGGACAAAACTAATGACAAACAATCTTTACTATTTATGTTACATGGTTCTTTTGCACAGAAAGTTTGTCACACGTGACTGGAACCAGTATTTCTTAGTCTTCTAGTTCCTCATTTAATAAAACACATTTATCACAGGGAATGTGATAGCTGGTCCCTGGAACTAACTGGTGATACTCAAAACGTTTTGTTCAATAAGAACCTAAGGTTGCATTTGGAATGATCATCAACTTTAAAGGAAAAAGCCTAAGAGTTTTCTGGATTAGTGCTATTGGTCATGGTCCCTGTAATTACCAGCTCTTTGACAGTATGCCTGTAACATGTAAAAATTAGATATCAGTAGTATCCTAGTTTTTTGCTTTTCTTACAAAAAGATGCACATCTCCTTTTGGAACAAACTGTACATACAAACTATAATAAAACGCGGCGAAAACGAGTAATAAGAAGTTAGTAATAAGTCTGTACCACAACAATAAAGAGAAATGCTGCGCGCGGAGGGGATTACATAACTTTTTTTTCGATATAATCAATTCTATTGTTCGCCACGAACAATATGAACATTGTATCGGGCAAAATAATATATTTCAAATATAAAAAAGTCAGCACGCTTAGCCGCAATGGACAATAGAGCGTTGAATTCGAAAGAAACAATATTCATCAATAAGTAAGGCCGTAATTACTGCTGGGTATTATACAATGTAACTAATAACAAACACAATATAATGCGGTTTCCTTGAATGAAACTATAAAAAAGCAATTGAAACAGTCAACAGTGGCTAGACGTAAAAAAAAAACAACCGAAACAAATTTTAATTGTTCATGGGTTAGTAAGGTATGACGGCTAATTATTGTTTTTAGGACGGCAGCGTGTTTATAAAATGTTACAGCTTTATGCTTTGCAACCAAGAAATCGATGTTCGTGTTCTTCCATCAAAGCTCAGTAATACGTAATATGTTAGGACGATCTCGTGATTGATGAATACGTTTTATGTACTCGTGGTACTTGGAGTTGTGGTCTGAAAAAATGCGCCTTTACAGTCTGTAAAGTTTTATTAAATCACCACCGGAGTTTCATAAACTCTTACAAAAAAAAGGAATTCTTTCGTAACACTTAACCATACAAGTAACTTTTAAATATTTTGGCGCACCCTTCGCTTTCAGAATAAAAAGAATACAATTAAAATTCAAGAGGCAGAAGATACCTACCGAGAAAATGACGCTCGTAAACGTTCACGCATACAAACAACATATTGATTTCGACAGAATCAACATAATTCTGAATAAATTTCGTATATAAATTCGACATCTTGTCCGTTCGAAATTAAATTCAATGTGAATGACATCGGGCGGATGATGTAAATAAATTTGATTTACAAATCCAGAAGATGAATAGCTTTCTAGCGCTTCAGAGCTGTTGTTGTTTATATATGTATGCCTTGCCTGAATCGTAGTAGTCACCATGAACGATGCAATAAATTGGTGTCAATTTAATTCAACAATTACAGAAAGATATTGATATGAGATAATAACAGCCACACAATATTGGTTTCCCCTCAGTAGGTGTAGACAAATATTTACATATATGTATATAAACACAAAATGCGATGCGGTAATCCACGTGCAGTCAGAGACAAAAGTATCCATCCATTTTTCAAATTTAAATACATTTGAAAAAATCTGATTATCTAAAGACGATCCAACTGACGATCGCTGCTTTCATCTAATGAAATATCCCCTATTTCCTGTGAGACCGACATTAGGTTTTGTTTAACAGATAGAGACAACAAACATTCAAGTGCAACAATATCCAGTTTGTTCATTGACTACAATTTTTCTCTTCTTATTATCTGTACCTTCATGCATTCATGAAAGAAACAATTTAAATCTTCCAACATCCATTGTCTCTTACTTTTGTCTCATTTCAGACCATATATTTCCTCATAAACTTGCAAAAACTTTGCTTCGATACTATCTCTCTCATGCTGTCAATTCGTTCTCCCAAATTGCTTAGAATTATTAAGTCATTGTACTAAATCCAACGGTTGCAATAAATGACTTGTATGGGGTGAAAATTTGATGGCCATAATAAATTATTAGGATTAATTATAAGGGTGGCTTGATAAATTTCCGAACTCGTCGAAATAGTACTCAGTGACTTTCTCTCAAAAACAATTGATTACGCAGTTGATGGTCTCCTCAATTAACGAAAATCTATGTACACTGATCTAATTTATAGATTAGGGAACAAAAACAAATCGTTTAGGGCTAGATCTAGTGAATAAGGAGGGTGGTAAGGCAGTTCAAGCCGTAATTTGTAGATTTTGGCCAATGGCTATCCCAAAAAAACAGTCGCCATAACCTTCCCAGGTGAAGAAACAGTTTTGGATTTTTTGGAGCCGATTCTTCCTTCGTAGTTCACTGTTTTGACTTTATTTTTGTTTCGGGCGTACAATGGTGTGACCAAAATTTGATGTAAAATAAATGCTTTGCCGAGGGCAGCTATTTGTGGAGAGTTGGTCTTTCTTTGGAAAGCAATAAATATCAAATAAAATAATGGTACTTTACATTGTTAACCGGCAATATTATACAGTTTTCTTAACCGACCTCAGATTAACTGGCCGCCGCTTTATCCGGCCGCTTCGCAGAATGCCCGACTCATTGACAAATTTGCGCGTACTCACTAACATGTAATACCTACACTCGGCTACTACTACGGCTTGTTGAAGAGTGTACGTTTATTGTGTTGCTTAGTGGTTGTGTCACTGTGACCTCTGCACTTTGCTGTATCTTCATTTTGTGTTGCTCTACTGTATTTTGTAGGTACTGTTTTGTTTTTAAAATGAGTTTGTCTAAACGAAAACGGAATATTGTGACAATTGAACAAAAATTAAATGCGTTCGAACGAATAGATAAAGGAGAGTCAGTAAAAAATCTATTGAAGACTTTTGCACTCAAATGGAAACGGAACAAGTTTTGACAAAGCGGAGAACTTTGAAAAGTCCTACAAATGAGATGGTTGACGACGCTTTGTGGCTGTGGTTTTTACAAGAGCGAAGGAGAAGCACGCCTATTTCCGGACCTATTTTAAAAGAAAAAGCAATGATTTTGCACGCAAAATTTGAAGAAAAGGCTGAATTTGCAGTCAGTGATGGGTGGTTAGCAAGATGGAAGAAGAGACATGGAATCAGTGTTGTAAACATTTGTGGAGAAAAAATGTCAGCAGATGCTCCTCCAGCAAATGGCTTTGTGACCAAACTAGAAAGGATTATAACTACGGATAAATTCCTTCTAGAACAAGTTTACAACGTAGACGAAACTCTGCTACAAAAAACCTTCTCCAGCTCCCGGGTTCAAACTCAACAAAGAACGAATTACAGTCGCCATATGTTCAAATGCTTCTGGCACTCACAAGCTACCGCTTTTAGTGATTGGCAAATCTGAGAAATCATGTGCATTCAAGAACGTAAATATATCTTCATCTCCAGTTTTTTTATCATGCCCAAAAGTCAGCCTGGATGAATTCTTACATCTTCAAGGACTTGTTCATAAATGAGTTTGTCCCGAGAGTGAAGGACCCTAAGTTACCAGAAAAAGCAATTTTAGTGTAGGCAATGTTGGTCAACATCCAACCGAAATTCAAAGTGAAGAAGCCCCTTGTATAAAACGCTATTTTCAGCTAACGTGACAAGTCTCTTTCAACCAATGGACCAGGGTGTAATTGAGTGCTTGAAGAGGCAATATCGGCACAAACTGCTCTCTGAGATTTTAGGGAGGATGGAAACTGAAGAAATACATCTTGTATCAGCTGTGAAGTCCATCAACAAAAAGGATGTAATTTACATGACTGCAAAAGCATATGAAGAAATTCCTAGCTCAATATTCATCAAATCTTGGCGAAAGGCTTGGCCAGATACTGAAAAAGAGGTCAACACCACACTTGACAACGAATTACCTCATTCCCAGGTGTCGAAGAGTGGATGACAGGTAATGATGACTTAGAGAGCGATTTCTTGAATGATGATCAAATTATACAAGCAGTTGTGCAGACGGAGACACTTGAAAACAGCGTTGCATTTGAGATCAAATATATGATGAAATAGTAATCAAAACAAGTTCGTATAGACAAAAAGTGTGTGGCAACCTAGAATAAAAGGTTCAGGTGAGATTCTTAATGAAGATGCAAATATTTTGTAAAAAAAAAATATATTATACAAAGCAGTGTTTATCTGACCTATCCTCTTCGACCCAAATTGATTCTACAACAACAAAAGAACAGTCTAGGATACAACTAACATTAATCATTATAGTATTGAAGTATTTTCTCTCGGAAGTCAGTGTTAAGTTTGAGCTGTTTAAATTTCGAAAATGGAGATTAAAGCCGTAATGTAAGATAAGAACCAGATCAGGAAATCATCGTATAAATCCCTTCCATGTTACAAATCCGTAGACATCTAGATAACCATGTTGTTTGCTTAGGTACTATCAGTATTTGAACATCTTCGTTAGGAAGGACCTCTTTCTTGAACGCCTCTGGACAGTGTTTTGGCCATGAATTTAAAAGTATAAGATTCTCTGGCCGAATGCTTGATAAGTAGTATTAACAAACAAATTGCTAAATAAATAAAAAACAAAATATAAGGAAATAAAAGTACAACAAATTCATACTGTAGTAAATTCGAGGTTGCCTTACTAATGTCTAACCATTAATTCGTCAGCAGCAAAAAGTGGATAAGGGCGCTAAGGGCGAAAGCATTCTGTCAAAATGTTTTCCTAGCATGGTTTACGAGTTATCGTGACTTTCCCTGCCCACTTCTTGCTGCTTTGTTATTGAAAAAGTTCCATTATCTTGCTAATCGAGTTTATTGAGTTGCAAATAACATGAAATATACAATTCTCGCCTATCATTTATATTTTATAGTTACGTTACTTTTGATCATTGTTGCAATTTATACATATTGTATATACATCAAAGTCTCCACGAGTGAGAGACTGAGGGAAAAAAAGCGAACCGTTCGCTAGCAGGAAAATAAATCTCGGCTCAAGTCAACGTACTGTAAGGCTGAAATTCAAATTTGCTTTGCGTTATAAATTGCGCCGGCATTTCTTGTCTCTGTTCGCGGACGAGAAATTTTCTCGAAGACCCGAGACTCGTCCTCCCGTACACCCCGACCCGAGAAAGATATTCTAGTCAAAAAAATTTCAAGCGAATTGAGCGACCGTTAGTTAGTCCGGAGTTTTATAAATTGAAAATGTAAATTAACTTTAACTAAGGCGTCAGCTGTTCGTGAACGTGACACATTTACCTTTTTCTTCAATTTAGGGTTAGGTACTTAATGGATAAGATTTTATTCACTTAATAACAGGAATAAATCCTTCTGTACAGTGATAGCATTTCTACGAAGCGATGTTAGCTAGACAATAGGGTACGTGGGCCTCGATAATATTTACTTGGAAACCCTTCCGGCGACTTCGCTATGTGCACATCTTGAAATGAATTAAATTCGATTAATATAACTGATTCGTTCCGCACGAATATCTTTGAGTAAAAATGACGAAGAAGATAATGGGAGAGTGTTACAGCACTTAATCGATATTTAAAAGCGTGTAACGAAACGCATCGGCCACACTCTTGTTCGTGACCTACTTCGGTGAAACGATCAAACGCTTCGACGCCTATCGATTTCCATAACTAGATTAGTCGTTAATTGCAGGTTAGTCTGCTCATTGGCTACCGTCTGCTCGTCGACCAATACGGCGACATATACACCTTTTATATACTTGGCTGCCGAGAGACTATTTAGCCTGTTATGGAGAAGTCCGTTAGTTAGTAGTACTGTTAACCAAAAATGTATTCGGATGTGCGTGCGGAGCAAAGTAACTTATTAAATATGATCAATAAATTTTATCAAATTAAAAATTTTTTATATCTTAAGGAAAAATTTAATATTTTAGATGGGTGTTAAAAAAATTTAAATCAGAAAAAAGTTTTGAAAACACTTCCTGATCTCTAATTTCATTATACATAATTAATCAAGGTTATTATCTAGGATACCCAATTAAATTATTTTTAAAATAAATTTACTTGAACATAGGACCAGACGCGCTTTTTTACTTAAATTGGATTTGGTCGTGCGATAAAGATGTTTATCGTATTTATTACTTAAAAATATTTAATACTGTATGGCACCAGATGAATATATATGTAAAATTAACAAATTTAGGAACGCTACACCAACATATCGTTTCTGATGTGGAATTTCATCACATATAAATAAATATCTTATTAAATACTTTAAATTAGCGGCGCATTTATATGGATTATACGTATTGAACATACCACCAATAGCAAATATTTAAATAAATTATGCAATTTTTCATATCCGAGTAGGTACTTGTTTTGTCATCCTCAAGATATTTTTGTTCTAGTGTACTATTTCCAACGAAGACTCGACTCATCTTGGTAAAATTAGTAAGTAAGTGAAGGCATAGCGGATTGGAGTGAAGGTAGCATAGCGATACTATATTCTAGGTAATTGCGTATCGATCGATCCGGCCGTAGAATTTAATTGAAAAGCCTGGAGTAAACGTATTAGAAAAATTCCATTAAGTTTACGTTTCATAAAATTGGGCGTCATCGATACAACGAAATCGTTTTCGCAATAGTAATTCGATCGCGAGGCCCTCGCTCGAAGAAGAATTGGATTATGTATGGATTACGTCATCGGCCGTGGAAGATGTCGAAATAGAATAGGATGGGGATATAAGCGGCGAGGGAGATGGACGAAAGTCGATTAACATTAAGAAGATTTGCAGTTCATCTTGCCTGGCGACCTCATCGGATAAGGAGAGAGATTTATAAATTAATTAGAAGTGGAGGATGCGAAGTGTTCGACGGGTTAGGTATTTCATTAAGGATGGGAGTTATTCAGTTCACGATCGTAAAACAGTAGTATGTAATTAGGTGAGTGTTAGAAGGCAATATGTGCAAATAGGTGATGTATGTATTTAATTTGAAATGTTAGGTTCTGTAACCTTACTGATATTTTTATAACTTACTTTTTAAAATACTTTGATAAGTTTGTCTCTTTTTAATTAATTTTATTATTGTAAATATTGGCAACAACATAAGAAAATCGTTAAAATAAATGTTTAAGGCTCTCGAACGAATCTTTCGCTCTGCGAAATTATCGTCGTTTCAACGTATACTCAACGAAAGAAGAAATGGGACAATTACAATACTTATATATATTGAAATTGTCCCATTTCTTTTTTCTTTGAGTATACATAGAAATAAATGCAGTCTTCCAAACTAACGTGATATTGTCGTTATGCGTTTATGAAACTGCAACGATTTATATTCTTTCGCTGTGTGCACGGTTTTTGTTTGCCATTGGTCTAAAAAAAATTCGCCATCTTTGAGTCAATATCCCAAAGACCATTTTCTACAACTCATTGTGTTCTGCAGAGTCTAATGTAATAATTTTCTTTACGAGGATCAATCCTTGATTGCCGATAAGGAAAGGGCCTCGTAAGATATGGTTTCAGAGCAAACGCCTCATCTCCAACTAAAACATGGGAACAAGGTTCGTTTTGTCCTGGCAAAGATTCGTATTTTGGAACATTCATCTGACCTGCTTCAAATCGTTGACCCATATATCGACAGATATGAACCTATAATCTGGGCCCACAATAGCCATAAGCACCATTGAAAACATATTTAAATAACAAACATAGTTAGACTCATTTTTGTCAGGACACTTTATGATTACATGTTTGCCGTCTATACTGCCAATACAATTTGGAAGTTGCCAAACATCAGCAAACCCTTTTGCAGAGTTTTCCCAAATCTCAGTTGTTAGTTCGGGTAAATAAATATGCCCCATTGATTTGCAAATAGCATAACAAACTTCCTGTACAATTTGACTAACTGTTTCAAATCCAACTCTAAAGCTGTGTCCAATTGTAGAATAACTATCGTCAGTGGCAAGAACTCTGATAAGAAATAGACAGATTCGCATTTGAACAATTGATGTAGTCAGAAAGAGATCACATAATAAAAAACACAACCATAATGTGGCTCAGTTTTATTTATTTATTTATTTATTCATAGGTGATGAAGTAAAAAAAAAATGGAAAAATCTCAGAGATACTTATGTATATGCATTACTTGAAAACAAATAAAACGAAAACTGGGCAGGCTGTGAAAACTGAATAAAAATGGTAGTGGTCTGATCAAATGGAAACATTTCGGCCTTTTTTGTTATTAGCAAAAACATCGTCAAAGTGGTAACACCAACGCAGAGAGTTCTGAAAACGTTAGCACCGAAGAAGTTCTAGATGACAATTCTAATTTTGATATAAGAAATGTGGATGCTGAAGAGACAACAATCAAACTTTTACCGAGTCAAGGCTCGGTTCCAAATCCACAACTATCGTTGCTGCCACAAGACCAATAACAAAAACAAGAAAAAATGAAACAGACTCAAAACCTTCATCTATAGACTCCTTAATTGATTATTTTCAAAATAAACGGAAAACAGGGATGGATGAGATTGATTTGTTGTTTTTAGCTCATGCAAAAACCGTAAAAACATTCTCAAAAAAACGGCAAGCCACAGCGAAAATGAAAGTCGCAGAAGTTATTATAGAACAGGAACTACAGAATTTGGAAGAACAGTCCTCTACTTTGCCAAATCATCTTTTACCATCTTTTTATCGGTCTGCTACTAGCAGTTCTACCGCCACTGTTGGTCCAGTAATGTCTCCATATTCACCTGAATATACTCTCTATAATTCTCCAGAAACTCAGCAGAACTCATAAGAAATACCTAACAAACATTTTCTAATTCATGATTTATAAGATGTTTGTATTTCTTTGTTTCTTTTCCTTTTAATAAAAATATTTAAAAAATATATTGCTTTGTTTACCTTAGCGTTAAGATAAGTCGTTCTTCAGCTGATATAGGTACACGATAATTTGTGTTTTGTTTTGTAATATCTTCTTTTATAGAACATAAAATTTCGTCGAAACATTCACTAGGCATTCTGAAATAAATATGGAAACGTGTTTCATCTTCTCGGAGTTGTGGCATCAATGTATGGTATTCTCCAAACTTGTTACGATCTAAATTAATTTTATGAACCAATTCCCGTTTCTTTTTCCTATAATAAAAATAGATGATTAATAAATACGACAAACGGAAGAGACTTTTCTTCATCTTCTACAGCAAGAAATAAAATACTTTTTAACATGAACCTCTATACGTGTATAAATAAAAAAAATCGTTATTAACAGTTGAGTATCAATGACGTTCAGATCACGTCTTGAGTTATAAAAGTTAAACCTGTCGCAACTCCATCTAAAGCCACAGCTGGTAAAATATACTACGTCCAGTATTGTTGGAGCATTTGAAAACCATCCTATGAACACTACAAACATCTACCCTCTACCATTTTGCTGGAAAAGACACAGACAAAGGCACACTCAGACGTATGTACATAAGAAAACACATCCAATTTAAACAACTTGAACAAAATGATGTCCGACCTTACGCTGTGTATTATCGATTCCCCCATACTCGAGCATGAAGCTCAACTTTCTGTAATAGTGTCATAATTATGAAAGCTCCTAAATTAGAAAACTGATTGCTGTCTGAAATAAGGTATCTGGTTCAGGACGGTAAAGAACAAAGGCTCAAACAACTAGCATTTCAAGGGACTAAAACCTAGCAAACGCTTTCCCTAAAAGTTACGAGTTAAAAAAGTACCAAAGTTATAACAGGAAAAAATGCCGAGATAAAATCAGTTGCTTCTTCAAACAGGGTAGCTCTATCTGGAAGATTATTAAATGGCATAACCCTGAAAAAAAAGACATCTAATCAAATTTCGAATATGGTTATTGCCAAACTCCCAGGACACTATGTTTATTATATTTGCTAAGATCTTGAACACTACGTCGTAGTTGGACCAATACCTAGAAGCAGGCAGCTGTGGTAGCTAATGTTGAATATTTTCAGAAAATTTTTTTTTTGATTTTCTCTGTAGGAAAGATTAATATAAAAGAATTCCATTTAAATCAAACTAAAAATGTAGAATTTAAATTGTCCACTAGGTGTCGTATCTTTTATTTATTACAACGCCACCGCCTGCTCAGCGTTCGACAGCATACAGATCATTAAAATATACAACAAACAACAGACCGCCAAGTTTACTACCCTGAGGTACACCCCTATCCATTTCGATAGCACTAGAGGTGAATACCTTATCGCGTTGTGTACGGACATGATGTCACTGTCCACTTTTTTTTTCTCAAACTGCAGCAAAATCCTTGCATTTTTGTTTCAATATCTACCTATCTATCTATCTATTCAGTTAGGGTTGGACACCTATAGTCCAGGCACTTGAACTGGGTGCTCTTAGTACCATCCCTATTGAAGCCCTCATTTCCAGTTGAGAAGTTTACTGTCCTCTATAAAGTCCAGTAACTTGCCCACTGGGAACTTGAGTACCCTCGAAAACTCCAGTAGATCCTTTCCGAAATATTTCTGCCTGAGTACCTTCAATTCCTCACATGTGCAGATTACATGTAAACTTGTTTCCTCCTATAACTCGCATCTTCTGCATTAGGGTTCGCTCACCCGACCCGTGTCGCTTAAGGGACAGTGTCCAATTATCAACCCAATAATTAACTTAACTTGTTTTTTATTGCGTCTAATTAGGCTTTCAGAGAACTTAGCGTCAACGTCCCTTACTAGCGCTTTAATATGGAGTTGACCCTCAGTCCACCTCCATTTCCTTTCTTTATCTAACCAAGACTAGACCGCCCTTCTCGTAGAATCCCTTGTGATTCCACATACAGTTTTGGGGTTCTATCCTATGAAGTGTGTCCTAGAACTCTCCTTGGCTATTATATTGCCTCTAATATCCTCATGTCCGGGCACCCAGATCAAAGATACCTTGTTGTCTTGTGCCAAGAATAATATACATACCTTGGACGTCAAAGAGTTAAAAGAAAATGCTGCAAGAAAGATATATAGAAAAGCAGTTGGCCCTGACTGAGCCACTATAATTAAAACATAAATTTAGTAATTTCCTAAATAGAAATAATTTAGTTTAAAACTTTAACAGAATTGATACGATATATAACAAGCTGCGACCGTAGTTTGCGGTTTTTGCTTCGTACATCGCTTCTGCGTTTCCGTTTTATTTTAATGACCCCTTAATTACGACCGGTCGGACGCACATTGTCGTTTTCAACGTAATGGGTACGCTAACCTTTTTTTTCTTTCCTTAATTTTTCGTACAATTTCCTACACATGAACACCTACAACGTACTCACACATATTACTCACACAGTCGCGGCGATTGCAAGGAACTTGTTAAGTCGCCCACTTTTGGCGCAACGCCAAGACGCAAGATTTACAATCAGGTGCCGCTACTGTTTTATCAGTCAGTTTAAATGGGACGAGCAGTTCTTAAAGGGGCCATTCTCGTATACGCACGACGATGCCAGATTATTTGTCTCGGATGAATGCTACACGCTCACCGAAAATATTATCCGTTTAAAGGTGAGGCTGTTGAATTCGAATAGACGCGCTTTAATGTCGCATTTTGAGAGATGGGAGATAGAATAATGAAGAGGAAGTGATAATCTACTGGAACTTATTTCGTTATTAGGAACAAGAAGGGGGTCTAGTCATTATAATCCAATAATAAAGATAAACACAAACTAAATATCTATTTTATAGCTTCCGTTATTACTGGCAGATTAATAATTCTAATTTTTCACTGAATTATACTTTCTAGAATATTAGGAAATATGTAGACATAAATATACATACATATAAAACGTGTGTCAATGTTAGCGATTATGTAGATTGCACCTGCTGAGTTTCTTTTCCATTCTATTTTTAGAAATGAAATCGGCAAGTAGTATAATCCTAAACTATAAATTTTCAAAATATTTAGCGGCATTATATTGTACTACAATATTAAAATTCAAGTATAATAAATTTTGAAATTTTTATATCGAGTTCTTTGATCTGCAGCTGGTGTGAACTCATTTAACTAACAATATCTTAACACCTTCTCAAAATTACAAATTAAATTGAGCAATATTTGCTATAATATTATACAAGTTTAACAACATTTAGAAACAGTTTCGAAACTGTGTTTACGATCCTTTTACTTTAAGTGCTTACATAAAGGACTTGTTGACGTATAAATTAATATAAGAGCTTGCAATTCGTACGCCCTGTCATAAAATCTTCCCATAAAATGAACTATAAAATTTCGTTTTGATTAAGTATTATAATTGGTCCAGACGTGGGTTATCGTTGTTTATTTCCTCTAATTTCTGTAGATATTGCAAGAATTACATAAAAGAAATGACAAAATAACGTAATAAAAAAGTTTTAAAAATGTTCTAGAACATGATTATTTTTTTTCCTGTGAGCATTAATATTTTGGCTTTATTGAGAAATAGGAAGAGGGTCAGTTTCACCCTTTAAATGTTAGATTTATTCGCGATAGAAAATGGTCAGTTACAACACACAAAGAATTCCTAAGAACCTAAGAAGTTTCATTTAAATCAATGCATTTAACGTAGACATTCCATAAAACCAGTTGTCATAGCATAAATTCCACTCTCCTGAACTCACTTTAGATATAAGCTTTTTGAAGCTCTCCACTGCATCTTCTGGACTTGCAAATAGTACACATCACATCCTGTTCTGTAGTTTTAAAAATAAGAAGAAATCTGGAAGTGCCAGATCCAGATGAAAATTACTAAATCGTTTACTATATAAACGATTTAGTAATTTTCATCCGGAAGCTTTTCTGTTTGACGCGCAGTGTGACTGGAAGCATTGTTGTGATAAAGGATAGTCTTCGATCTAGGACGGCGTAAACAAGTCGGTTGAAGAGCATCTAGCAGACATACTGTCGTCTACCATTCTCCGGTAACCATATACGTTTATTTTCAAGCACGGCTGTTGTGATAGGTTCTGATTTTGAGAAGACACCATTTTCTTTCCAACACTTAGAGATTTTTTACTTCGACTGGATTAGGTTCAAATGCATATATCCAGCTTTCAACACCAGTAATGTTGTTGTAAACTGCTTTAAATTAATTAATCGTTTTGTAGCTTTTATAGGTTTCATAGTTTACACTTCATAATTTAAATTTAGCAAGTTACACTTTAAGATAAGCAAATGGCAGAATAGTGATTTATGTCAAATCTGACACATTAACATGCGTTACGTAAAATTTCGGTAAACTAAACTTAAAACTTTGAAACCGCGAAATTCAAATAATCAAATTTCATTCTTTGTAATTGCAAACACAGTTGGATAAAATATTTAATAAGTGATTGTGATACCATCTTCTTACAATACAGTGACAGAAAACATAAATGTGCTATTTAATAAAATGCAAATTGATTTCGGCATGACGTCATCATGAATGTTATAAAATTTATATTGTTATTAAAATGCGCTCCTCATCGACCTCTATAGGTCTACCTGGTTGGATTTTAAAATTTTTATTTAGCTTGTCCCTAATTCTAGTGCATCATTTTAAGTGGCCCACGCTTTATATGTGCAATCATGGGTACAGCAGCTAGACATAGTAAACAAGCTTTATTAAAGTTGCAGAGAAAAAGTTGAACAAGGTAGTAATTATTTGATAATCCTATGCAAACATATGGAGACCAATCATACAACTGAAAATTACATTTTGCAATGTTTCCACAATAGATTGGCTGCAGTCAAAGTTGGAAGTTGGAAGCTAGGGACTATTAGATATTTGTATACATATATAACCTCTATCCTGTTACCATATAATGGTGTAGGGTGTACAATATCTATCTCTAACTATCTTTATGTTTATATGTATCTTCTCCATTCTCTTCTATCTTTGACCAGCCTCTTAGATTGCGTCCATGTTGTACCCTTCCTTGTAAACAATTCCACTATCACTCCATCCCATGTTTTACGGGATCTACCTCTGCTTCTCTTCTTCTGACTTTTAGTTTCTCATGCTTTCTTGACCGGAGTTTCCTCTTTCATGCGTTGCATGTGTCCCCGCCAACTCAATTGTCCTAGTTCAATGAATTATAGTACTGAGTCTACTGCCAGGTCTTGTATAATATCTATGTTCCTCATTCTATCTAGTTTGGTGACTCTCCTAACTCTTCGCAGATATTTCATCTCCATAACCTGTATTTTGGTCCTCTGCCTTTCGCTCAGCACCCACAACTCGCATCCGTAAATCACTATCGGTTATTTTAATATCTCTTGTTATTTCTGTTTTGTTCATGAAACTCTTGTTCATTGCATGATATAGGCTTAATGTCTTTTGCATTCTATTATTGATTTCCCTTTCTTGTGTTCGCTTTTCATCTACTTGTTCTATTTTAGTTCCTTCTATTCCTACATTCATATTAATTCTTTCTTCTCCTATCACGATAACTTTTGTTTTATTCTTGTTTATTGTCATTCATCTTGAGTGTTGTGTTCCATATGTCTAGATTGTACTGCAGATCACTTTCATTTTTGGCAATGATCGCTATATCGTCTGCAAAGACTTCTTCAGAAATATCAATACATACGTTGCAAATATTTGTAACCCACATTTAGTGTTCTTGTTCTTGTCGTACATTACTTTATTATGTTATCTATAAATATAATAAACAATAAGAAGGGGTTTAAACTTCCACCCTGTCCCAAACCTATCTATGTAGTGGATGCATCCGACATCAAGGAGCTATTAGATAAGAAACAGAAAAGTTGAGAAAAAAAATTATTGCTATACAAATAAAACAATTGCTACTACACCAGAAGAACCAGAATATAGAAGCAGATATGTAATATATAATAGTAGTAAATAGCTATAATTTTATTATAAGGAATCTAAACGAGTGTATAGAGGGGTTGTAATACTATACAGGTCTGCTAAGCTTTTGCATAATAACAATATTATCAATGATACATTCACTAAATTTAAAGCAGTTTGGCAAATAATTAACAAGCATAATTACAACAAGAACAGAAAAACACCGGGAATGAGAAATTCCTACTAGAGATAAATGATAAATTAATTGATGATTCTAAAACTATTGTAGAATGTTTTTAATTTTCAATGAAATGTCAGATTCTGTAATAGAGAATAAACAGGAGTCCTTTATTTGTAGCATTCAGTTTTACTCCGTAGTCCGTAGTAGTCCGAAACAGGATTTTGCAAAATCAAGCTAATTCTTCAGAGAAATCTAACTAGAACTATGTACTAACTAATTGCAGACAACTATGTATTAAGAACGTTTCCAAAATATTGAAAAACTTGTGGCAAAAAAACTGAGTTGACTAGGGTATTCACCACTCGTGGGAGTAGTTTAAAAGTTACCTTTAGAAGGTTGAACCTCAGGTTGAAAATACATCAGACAATCTGATTGTATTTAGGAGGGTTTTGCAAGGCAGTATAATAATGATACATCATTGCTTGTATGTTCCAGTAATGCACAAAACATAATGGAAGAGGGTAATAGTTCGTTGAAACAAATCAACTTCCTCAAAGCCAGCGATCTAAGTTTAAATACTTAAAAAATCCGCTTTATAGAATTTAAAGCCTGAGAAAGAGGTAGAAATCATTATCAGTTAATTAGAGTTAATAATTAAAATATAGTATAAGTAGATAGTATGAGATTCCTAGGACTGATATTTATGTAATTATCATTGCAATTGGAATAAACACATACAAACATACTACTAAATTATGTAAAACGAGTCCTAGATAATAATAATAATAATAATATATTTCATTTCATATTGCGTACAGCGTAAAAAATCGTCAAGTCAAATAATATACTAATAAAATATATATAACATAAGACACAAAATATATATAACATAAGACATAAAATATATATAACAATTACAATAAATAATTTAAGAGACAAGTGCGTTTATACGAATATTTTCTCTGTAAAAAAGTCGTCTACTTTATAAAACACTTGTTGGCATAAATACTCCTTTAAGGTACATTTGAATTTGGCTGGTGATAAGTTTTTTATATTCTCAGGTAAGTGATTGTAAATTTTTAAACACTGGAATAAGGTCGAATTCTGTATTTTACTTAATTCTGTTTTAGGCGGAAGGAGATGAGACCTCGCAACGCCCCTGGTATGATAGTTATGAGCCATTTCATACCTGCTAAAGAAGACTGAATAGTTGTTCTTAACAAACGTGGCAACTGCTAGTATATAAATAGATGGTACAGTAAGTATGCGATTGTCTCTAAAGACGTCTCTGCAAGAATCACGTGGCTTCAACTGAAACACTGCTCTCAAACAGGCTTTTGCGCCACTAAGACACTATTCCCGTCCACAGACATTCCCCAAAACACCACACCATACTGAAGCCTCGAGTACACGTTCGCATAGTAAGCTTGGAGGGCCACGCGCTGTCCAATGTTCAGAGAAATAACTCTCAGTGCGTAACACAACCCGCTCAGTTTCGACGTCAGCCAATCGACATGTTTCCTCCAGGATAGTCTACAGTCCATTTTTAGACCCAAGAATGACGTTTCTTCATTACAAGTGAGTAGCTCATTCTGATATTTTACGCTAATGTCAATCTTTTGTGCATTGAATATCATTAAATGGGTTTTTTCTATATTCAATTTGAAGTTGTTTTGCTTAAACCACTTGTCGAGTGCCGTTAGATTCATCTCAACACTTCGCGACACAGCTTCATTCGAAGTGGATCTCATAATCGCCGATGAATCGTCCGCGAATAATATTATTTGATCTTTAATAGCGTCTGGTAGGTCATTAATATATAAGAGAAATAAAAGTGGGCCAAGAATAGTCCCCTGTGCAACACCAAACTGTACATTTCTCCATTCGGACGTTATTTCTCTACCATCCCCGTCATACGCGAGCACACACTGCTTCCTGTTTGATAGGAAAGATTTAACCCAGTCATGAATAATTCCCCGAAACCCCATCTTCTCTAGCTTAGCAAGCAATACGTTGTGGTGCACGCTATCAAAGGCCCGCGACAAGTCCATGAAAATTCCGGCAGTAATTTCTCGGTTATTTAAACCATACATGACCTCTTCCAATAACTGAAAGATAGCATGAGCGGTAGATCTCCCCCTTCTGTAGCCGTTCTGGTTATTGGCTAGAATATCATTCTTCTGTATAAATTCGAGCATTCTCTGTTGTACGATCCTCTCAAACACCTTTGAAATAGCAGACGTTAGTGCAATGGGACGATAGTTTGCTAAATTAGAACAGTCACCCTTTTTATGAATTGGTTTTATAATTGTACGTTTTAGCTCTTCTGGAAATTTTCCAGTTTCAAATGAAAGATTTATCATATGCGTCAGTGGTCTTGCTAAGTGATTGGAACAAACTTTTAGCAGGCGAGTTGGTATTTCGTCTGCTCCTACTGCATTAGAATTCTTAAGATTCGATATTACGTTCTTTACTTCCACTTCATCAGTTGGAAATAGACAAAACGTATTTTGGATATATTTCACACCACTTGTTGGTAATACGTCATCAGCTCTAATTTCTGTACTTACATCCACAAAGTAATTATTCATCGTGTTCAATACATCATGGTTGTTTTTATATTTGTCGCTAAAATTGTTCATATCAAGTCTGGTTTTTCTATTGGTTCCTTGAATTTGATTAACTAGGTGCCAGGTTGTTTTTGTTTTATTATTCGACCTTTCTATCCAGTCAGTGTATTTAATGATTTTAGTTTCCTGAATTTCCTTTTTCAATAGTTCAGAGTATGCTGTGTAAATGTCATTACTAACCCTACCGTTTATTTTTCCCTCGTATAATTGTCTCTTGATGGTTGACATTGTTTTGATTTTGTCAGTAATCCAATTCGCTTTGTTATTTCTTAATGGTTTAATGACTACTTTTTTGGTTATTTTATCTATTTCTGTCATTAACAGACTTGTAAACATTTTACAACATTCATCAACATTTCGTGATGTCATGACGGGTGCCCAGTCCACTTCAGTAAGTTTTCTTTTAATGAAGTGCAGTTGTTTCGGTCCATATAGCCTCCTTTCTATATTAGCGGTACTTTGCAGCTGAGTCTGACCAACCGGAAAACTGATCCTTTGCGCCAGATGATCCGACAATGCCGAGACTATTACCTCGCTATGGTAGGGGCCTCCACTGATAAATATATTATCTATAACAGTACTGGTTGTAGCTGTTACTCGTGTGGCTTGTGTTATTGTGTGCGTTAGATTATATGTTTTTTAAAAGATTTATGAATCGTTTTGGATCTGCATCACTTTTACTGAGGTCAATATTGAAATCACCGCATATTATCAATGTATACGGCTCTCTTGAAACTTCTTCTAGAATCTCGCTCAAGATATGGAGAAATATGTTGACGCTAGCCAAAGGGGATCTGTAAATATTGACTAGAATTACTTTGTATCTCTTTATTTTTATAGCCGAGCACTCCAATACTAATTCTTGGCTTTTCTGTTTCAGGTGCTCCAATTCAATAATTTCCGTATCGGCTTCTACAAGAATGCATGATCCGCCATGAAGATTAAAAGTTCTATAGTAACAGGAAGCCATTTTGTAACCGCGTATGCAAAACTGCTCACCCGGTCTCAGCCAATGTTCTGTTAAACAAATAGCATTCACCGCTGAATCAAGAGTTCCAATGAAAACCTCAAGTTCGTCCACTTTATTTCTTACACTTTGTATGTTTTGGTGTATTACATTAAAGATACCGTCTATATTGCTTTGCATATTGGTGCCATTGGTATTTAAGTTACCTGTGTCAATTTGTTTTGAAGTCGTTCTAAAAAACGGTTCACCTTTACACCAGTAGGCCATAATTCTGGTTTTTTAACTTCATTTAATAAGTTGGAAGGCACAGATATCTTATAGGATGCGTATTCATCCGGACGTTTAGATTTTACTTTTTGTACTTTAGGATTTGTGATTCCTTTGCTATTCAAATGTGTTATTATATCTGTAGTTGTTGTGATCGGATCTAATCCGTAGGCATGTAGATGTGCATACGGAATTGCCCCCCTCAGGGTTTTGTCCGTTGCCGTACCATGTGTTACACTTAAGTTTGATTTGCGTTTGTGACGTCGAACTACAGTTCTAAAGTCATCTTGAGTTTGCTCATCAATTATATTTGTGGCGACATGATTTAAAGATTGTTCATTGGGAGAGATGTCGATGTTTTCTTTTGCACCTTTTTTAGGAGCTGCTACAGAGTTCAACGACTTTTCAATAGTACGATTCTGATCTTTTTTGTACATATCGTTTTTACGATCTTCTTTCACGTTAGATTTTATGTTGGGTCTTTTATTTTGATTTGCAGCGCCGTCTACAGTATCAGGACTGGATTCACGTGTAGTTTTCTGCGTTTGTACGACATATAAAGTAATAACATTATGTAGGGTCGCTATAAAGTCTGGAACTGATGCTGTTGCAGATAAACGGTTACAGATATGACGAAGAAGAAACTGATTCCCCGTAATGTTGTCTAATGAGATCTATGTATACATGATGGCATTCTAAGACAATATTCGCCTTAGCTAGGCAGGTTTAGCGAATCATTCAAAATTTGAAATTATCGAGTTATTGTTTGAAATCCATCATTTTATTTTCGTCTGCTTTTGCCTTGATATGGCACTCAAAAGTTGATGATCAGTTTTTATACAATTTCTTGCCTCGATATACCATATCCAAGTTCTGATTGCCATTTCAAGGTAAAAACAATCAAAATCCCACGACAATTCCTTCGTCTGATAACAAATCTGCTCAGTTTTCAGAATATGTATATTTTGTATTTAGATATGTGACTTCTTCGACTTGCATAACCCGAAACGCTGCATCGATGCAGTTGAAAATTATCATTTAAATTAGCAGTTACACTCGGTCTATGATGACACTCGATCTTCAACAGTTTGAGAAATAACTGATGGGACCTTCAGGGCTTCATTCTGGGCTCTACCAATTTTAATCTGCTTCATTTCAGAAGTTTCCGTCTCCACAAGAGGAGCATTTTTTTTTCGACTTTCATGTCTTTTTAGGCAAATGAAAACATAAATTGAAATCTTCCATAAAAATTTTTCAGAATCTTTATAAAAATCCGACATTTTTTAATTCTCTTTCAGTTATCTGCAGGTGTCCTACTTTATGAGCTTTGGACTATTTTTGTAACAATTTAGAAGTTGTACATCTCTGAATCAATTCCACATATATTATGTATGTAGTACGTACCAAAGGTTTTTTAAGTGTTGACATAGGTAAACACATTTGGTTCTATCTGCACCTGAACAGTTCTGACACTGAAAGTTTGATTTTAAAAAGTTAAGTTTTATTAAATATTTTTGTAGGTCTGAAAGCTTTAAGAAGATATACATATATGAAAGTCTGATAACGTTTACTTCTCATTTCAACTTTTGTTAGCCTAATAAACATAAAAGTCATTATACAAATTGAATTGTTCACAATGCCAGATACAACTAAAAAAAAGACATAAATTTATGTCCTATTGTTTGAGTTGTATATATATGTAGTCGTTATCAGAGAAATAGTACTGTTTGGCGTAGGCTTTTAGGCAAGATAACTACATTACAGATATAGATACGAGACTACGATTCGACGTGTATAAGTATAGATCTCCGGCAATAGAACAATCGAAACAAGGCGGCTTATACAATCGCCAACTAGAATAAGGCTCCGCTCGAGAGCCCTGAACAACTGTAATGCGCTGCAGGAGAGGATATTTTAAATTGTAAATGGGTCTATCTGCTGTGCTATCGCCATTATGCTATGAGCGAGCGGGCCCGGAGAAAACGTTCGAGGAATGTTTTGCTGAATACTATAGGTACTGACTGGCATTATGGACCATTGTGTTCTCTCCGAACATAATAAGAAATTCAATAGCGCATGTTACCTCCGCACGACTTGTCCTAATTTCTTTTAGATTCGCTTGTGTATATGTACTGCGGTGTTACGGTCGTCGAATAGAATTTGGCTGAAACGATTTTTAAATGAGATTGTGTTTCGTTTTGATTGGAGAAATAATATTGCCATCAAATGTAATCTGTAATACGTTAATAGGTTATTTAACGTCACGATTGATAATGCATGAGCTATTACCCAATACAGTTCATTTAATTGAATTTCGCATTCAACGTAATTCAGACACAGCTCAGGTACGTACTTAATATCATAGCAAGGGAGTAAACCATTCTATGAGAAACACAATAAATAACATTATTAAATTCGGTTCTTTCTGTGGTGGATGTAGCATCAGCGGCTCTCAAGTTGTATTGCTTATTGAGATTATCCACTATAAATTTGTGTGTAAATGTGTTTCTATGGCTTTCTTACATTACCTCTGTGTAAGCAGTGTTGCGTTGTTAATTATATATACAGCGAATCGTACTACTGCCCTACTTGTGGCCAATCGCTATGAGCTTCAGAGCTGCTAAATAAGCTTTGGCTGAAAGTTTACTCTCTTCTTGTATCTAGG